>PVKP010014656.1:0-52345 GCA_004027715.1 Plecturocebus donacophilus
CTGGCTTGCCTCCCTCCTAAGCAGAAACAATTTCTGCCACAACCACTAGTCTCTTGATTAGTATTGACTTGGTAAAGGGCATTTACACGTGTGACTAGATCCAGTGAATGTCTTATGCTCTGCTTTTCCTCCTGGTGATCTTAAAATTCTTTTTCCTCTTAAAAGATATATTAAACATGTATTGTTGAATCAAATTCCAAGGGATACCACCTCTATGGACTTATGGCTTTATTTAACTGAATTAAAAAGCCTTAATTTATACAGAATTTTATTATAGAGAGTGGAATGAATACTAGGCTGATAAATTGCAATTACTTGAAGAACCTAGTGATCTGCTCTACTTATTAGCGAATAATTCTATGGATTATTAGCGAATAATTCTATGGATTAGCGAAGAATTCTATGTATACCGTTGGAAAAATGGCATATATACATGTATCTTGAACCTGAGTGAAGTCTGAAGACCTAACATAGTTTGTTTCTTCTAGCGTGGGCTTTTCCTGCCTCACAGTTCCACTGATAAATCGGCGTGTCTGCAAGGATGACTCATGACCCTGGATATGAAGAACCATTGACTTCTTAGGAAAAAAGGAAGAAATAGTAATCAGAAAGTTGATTCTAATGATAACATGGAAAACCTAACCATTATCAAAAAGCAAACTTGAATTTCCTAAATGTAAACATTTAAAGTGATGAATATTTGTTTCAAAAAATTATTTCACTGTCATTTAAGGTATGTGCTCATTGGGGATCTCCTGATTTGCCTGATACTGACTTCAGCAAAAGCACAGGGCTGTAAATTACCATTTACTAGACTAGCCAAATAGTCACAGACATATCCCAGAAAACTAGGCAGGATGATGATTCAATGGATCACAGTGAAGCAAAGGATACAACTTTTTCTTCTACCCCTTAATTGTCAACAGGAGTTACCTGATTTGTTGTGGTGCACAGACTCTTATCACAGATGCTAGTGATTTATCCCTTGTATTTTACTTATTAGTGCATAATGCAAACCCCATAATGAAGTCTCAGGATGTATGAAAGTAGCTGGCTTCAAAATCAAATCTTTGAGTGCATATTTTAATACTTATTTTGTTGTTTTTTCCATTAAACACAGAATAAATCAACAATGACAGACATAAACCCAAACTTGAACTCCATTTTCTCCCCACCAGTATTCAAACAAAACTAATGAGTGAACAAATGCTAACTAGAAATACTCGCCTGTTATGAAGAGAAAACCAGTTCATACTTATTTCCTTATTTCAAAATAAGAAAGACCAGTTGTTTCAGTATAAATGTTAAGCCTCACCTGCCCATGCACATGCACACACACACACAAACACAGGTGTGAAAAAGTGTTTCAATTTTACGTGAACTTCATTTCTTTGGAAGATCTGGTTATGTTTCCCTTGCTCCCTGCCCCTCTGTAGAAGAGGTCATACTCACTGTATCAGATATCCTGATACTCAAGACACTTTCTCTGCTCTTTTTTTCCAGTCTGAAACTGAACTGTCAGTTTCTTTGATTTTAGCTTTACCTTCAAATTCTGTTTCATCATATTTTCTCCCTGTCCTTTGTACCTCTCTCTGACATACACCATTTCTTTTATTTATTTACCTATTGTAGACATTCAACTTTTATTGATACTTACTGGATAACAGACACTATGCTCGATGCCAGGGCTGCCAAAGTGAATAACATATATGATCTGGCTTCAAGAAATTTATAGTCAAATAAGGAAAACAGAGATGACAATGAAATTAAGGATGTATACAGGACATTAACTGTTATTTGAGCACAGAATAAAGAATACCATCTTCTGCTTAAAAGAATGTAGAGGATAAACAGGTGTGTGTGTGTGTGTGTGTGTGTGTGTGTGTGTGTGTGTGTGTGAATGTGTGAGTAACAGGGAGAAGAAAGATAGAAAGAGACAGAATGTCCTTCCTTTGAAAGTCCACCCCATCCCCCACTATCAATCACATGGTGCCAGCTTCTGCCACAGAAGGGGACCTTTGAAGCACTGTCATTTGTCTGGGGTAATGCCAGAGGTTCGTTGTGTCATGCCAAGAAAATTGAAGACGTGGACACACAAGGAGTGAGTTTAAGAGCAGAAGTTTAACAGATGAGAGAAAGAAGAGCACTTCCTCAAGCAGAGGAAGGGGTCCTGAATGGATTTCTGGGTTTGGGGCAAGATGAGATTGGTTTTATAGATGAGTTTGAGTAGGTCGTGTCTGATTTACCTTGGGTGTAGTTGATTGGTTGGACCAGGTGTTCTATTTACATAGTATGGGAAGTGCTGGCCATCCCACCCTAATCTTTCATTATGCAGATGGAGTCTCCACCTGGCTGGCACCATATTGCCTGATTTTTTACTGCACACATGGTGAAAAGGGAAGAGGGAACATCCATGTTGAATATACGTGGCTTCCAGGCATCCCTTTTCTATTGGCACAGCTGCTGGCATTCACCTTTGCGAGCTTCTAGCTGGCTTATCTATTCTTGCAGCCTGATTTTTCAGGCTGCTTTTCATAGAAATTATTTGGGGACTGCTTTTTAATAAAAGGAAAATATTACCAAGAACTCCCTTACCCTCACTAACTGCTTAGATAATTTCTTTTTTAGCTCCTGTATTATTCCTCCCCTCAGGAGTAGTAACCCTAACTGCTGTTAGAGGGTGTTGGACAAAGATTTCTTCTGGCTACTTCCTGCTGAAAAGGGGCATCAAGTGGGGCAGAGCAATTAGGGCTCCCCTTGAGATCAATCTAAGGGTCCTCAGAAGAAAGGCATGTCCATGTGTGGTTCTGTCTGAGGCACCATTTAAAGTTTGACTGCTTCTAGGCCAAAAGAGATAAATTTTACAAGAAGGTTCAGAATATAGGGTTTGAATATGAGTATTAAGTTGCCATTATTAGTGGGGGTACTATATAGGCCATAACCATGACAGTAGAGTTTGATACCTGCTTAGCCATTTTAATGGATTATAATACCAGTTTGCCTCCACCAGCTGTCCCTAACTTTACCAGATGTGTTATTCACATTTTTCTTTGCCTACGTGGCATTGAATTGGGTGGCTAGTGTAACTTTAGTGTTAACTTTGGCTATAGTTTTCCAGCAATTATTAATCTTGTTACGAATATGATAATTAGGCAGAATATTACAGCAATTAGAATTTTCCAACCAGAATTCCACGTTGCAGGTGCCACGATGTTTAGTTGTATTGCAAATAGTAGAGCGTGTATAACAATTCCCACAAAGATGGTGTAGTAGATCACTTCCACCTAAAATTTACACTCACCAAGATACAGAATTTCTCTCTGGGGTTTTATGAAGTTACAAATGTAATCCCATGAATAAATAAAATCTCCTTGCAAATATGCATTAAAAAGTTATAATATCTGGTGGCAAATCTCAAGAGGAAAGGTAGAAATGATAAAAAGCATTTGGTGAGGTAAAGGTGTGACTGAGTAAGATGTGTAGCCCTTAACTCATTTACTTAACTTTCATGATTTTCAGTTTAAGATCTCCTATTTTTTGTCACTGATATTGAGGACATTCCTCTGGGCTGTCAGGGGTCGCTCTGTCAAAGCTTTCTAGGCTTTGTCACTGATATTGAGGACATTCCTCTGGGCTGCCAGGGGTTGCTGTCAAAGCTTTCTAGGCTTTGACTGCAGTGTGATGTATCCAGGAATTAATACCTGTAACTTTTACTACTGAAAGGATTGAAAGAAGAACAGGGTAGGGCCCTTCCCAGGTTGGGGTCAGGGAGAGAGAGAGTTCATCCCATTTGTCACACACTCACAGGAAGGTAACCCAGGGCCATTCAGGACATTGCTCAATCTCAGGCCACTTGGTCAAAGGCCCAGGATGTTCAGGATGCAGGATTAGAGCCTAAGTTCCCTGGTTTCAAGATAGAGCATATTCCTTTCATGCATATCTACAGCAGATTGAATAAACTTAGAAATGAAGATGCCAAAGGAAGGAAGAGTGCACAAAAGGAGCTGTGATGGTCTAGTGAAATGTGCCACAGAGAGCACCTTACCAGTAGCACAGACACATATTAATAATAACTTAAAACACTGGCATTTATTTGAACCCCCCTCTTTGTTTCATATGTTAAAAACACTTCATGGGGTTGGGGGTGGTGGCCCACACCTATAATCCCAGGATTTTGGGAGACCGAGGCAGGCAGATACCTGAGGTCAGGAGTTCAAGTCCAGCCTGGTAAAAATATTAAAAATAGCCAGTGTAGTGGCATGAGCCTGTAGTTACAGCTATTCAGGAGGCTGAGGTAGGAGAATTGCCTGAATCCAGGAGGCAGAAGTTGCAGTGAGCCAAGACTGCACCATTGTACTCCAGCCTGTACAGAAGAGCAAAACTAACATTGAGTCTTCAAGATGTTTAGTGTTCCAAAAGCATCCATGTTCAAACAAGTTTTGTCCATCTCATCTCTCAGTGTCCCATGACCCCCCTAAGTGACATACTACTGTGTTAGCAATGTAGAACTAACACTGGACTTGTTTGTTGATTTCAAATCATCCAATCAAGGCTACCACAGATGTAACACAGGATTTTTCTTGGCCTCTTTGCCAGCTGAAGACCTCCAGGCAGTGACACCCCTGCCCAGGCCTTGCTCGAGCCCAGGCTTACTGCAGGAGACACCCTGTCTACTCAGCCTGGCAGGTCATACTTGTCTTGCACTCCAGTGCAGATCCTATGCCCACAGCAACTGTGCACTAAGTCTTTGGTGGGAGGCGGTGTGTGAGTGAGCAAGTGTGGAGCTGTGCCAGCCATTCCAAGCACTGGCACAGGAGTGGGCTTCATACAGGGCTTACAGCTGGACCAGGCATGTCACAAGCAACTCCTACAGTGGATTCTGGCATCCAGATGATGGGAACGTGGTGGCACCCAGGCAAGGGTGCCCATATCCCTGAAACCCCAGAGGGCATGTTGCAACATCCTAATAGCTCTTTTAGTCCTGCCATCTGCAGTCTAGTGAATGGCATGTTAACAGCTCTGTCAGCCCCATTGCCCCATTCCAGCCCATGGCTCCAGGGCTAGCTCGGTCCTGCTGCTACTTCATGTTGCATGAGGTGGCTGCCCTCCACTGGCAGAGGGCAGAGGGCTACAGTGTTATAGCCTTCTTTGTACCCATGTTCAGTGAATCCTGAGTTCTTGTCCCACATCCAAGAAGAATGAGGTTATGTTGACAGTTGAAGGGCAAGGAGGGAAGAGAAGAATTTTATTAAGTGACAAAACAGCTCTCAGCAGAGAGCAGATACAAGGATGGTCCCCCACCCGAAGTCAGGTGGTCTCTCTCACCCAGAGGTGGGCAGTTCCCATGTGGCTGAGTCCGAGGTTTTTATGGGCTCAGAATAGAGGAGTGCATGCTGATTAATTTGTGAGTACGCAAAAAAGGCTAAAACAAAGGCACCACTCAAAAGTGGGCATGACAATGTAAAAGACCAATTAGGGAAGGATAGATATATGTAAAATAGGTGAAGGGTGTGGACCAAAGAGGAAAGCATGTCAAATGGGAAGAGAGGTTCTCAATCCAGTCTCAGATTTATCTGAGGCTTGTAGCTTGGCTTTTAGGCTTTGAACGCTCTTTGGATTGAAGGTGGGGTTTACTAGACACCTGCTCCTGTCTGCCTAGGGTTGTCTATCTCCTGGGGTATCAGATGCATCAATCTCCCCAAGTGCCTGTTTTAATTCATTTTTCAAAGTCCTTGGTCTCTGAATATATGTTTTTAGGGGAACTAAGAGACTAGGATTACTAATAATATTGCTTTCTTCTAGTCCCATGTTTAGAGTGACTTGCTAAATAAGATACAGCAAATGCTCAGGTGAAAAATCAAAATACCATTTTATTCCGGATATGCTGAAGGAAAAGCATTCCCTCAGTTTAAGGCCAAATTAAATTCAATGGATGTGTCCAACCAGTCACTGGCAGAGCTGGGTTGCCCCAGGCCTCTCCTATAAGAGGAGGACCTCCAAATCCTAGTAAGGGAAGGGAAGAGCAGATGATGGAGCTTTCTAGTAGGCAGACTGTCTCCCAAACAAATGAAGAATCACAGAGGGGCTGAGCCACATAAACCCAAGCCCTCCTTCCAAACTCTGCAACTTTGTGCAGCATTCCTCCTTCCCTGAAGAGCAGTAGGTTAAGGAGAGGAAATAAACAGGCATGTTTCTCTATGGTATGTCCTGCTGGAAGGAAATGTGAGGATAGAGACAGAGTCTCCCTCCTAACTGTGGATACCTCTGGAGAAGGAGACGGAGGAGACAGGGAGGGCTTTGGGGGCCACCTGCAGTGCTTTATTTCTGTAGGGAGAAAATAAGTGGATCTAAATAATCACAGAAAACAATAATATCACTTGAATCTCTGGGGGAAATATGTAGATATCCGTTTTGTTATTTTCTGTACTTTTATCTATGCTTATATAAAGTTTTGGAATTAGCATATAAACATTATACATTATTCTGAATCATTTATCATCTCATCTTTCTATAAAGCTGATCCTTTCAGAAGGAATACAGAAATGAAAAAGAAGAAAATATATGTCTGCTATGAACCTCAAAGTTATTTTATTATTATTCAGTGTATCACTTTTATATAGTTCTGCAATTTATAAAAGTCCCTGAGTGGTAAATATATTTAGTTGTTTTTCCTCGTTTGACCTTCTGTCTCCCACTTTTTCTTTGTGTGTCACTGTAGCCCCCTCAAACAACAGTGAGTACTCTCTTCAGGACAACATGTCAAGTGTGAGTCATGAAGTACAGAGGAACTACACCCTCCAGAATGATGGGAAGGAAAACTTTCTGCCTAAGCAATACTTCACATTAACCAAGCAGTAGACTTCCTCTCAAACAAATGGAAAGCAATTGAAGATAAACTTCAGAAAAACATAGCACAGTTTTTGTTTCCCAACAGTTATAAACAATCTAGCTTTCCTTTTTCTTGTCACCCCATGTTCAGACACTATGACTGTTTCCCAAACTTTGGAAACAAAGACCTAAGTTTCAGGTTCCTGCAATGACCTGCTGCTGACATTCTACAACAGTCTTCAGGGCAAGTGCTGATGGCAGAGTTGCAGCTGCCTTGGATGATTTATTTTTATTTTTAAGGGCAGAAGCAAAGGTAGCCCCCAGGTTCGCTCACTGAAAAAAACAATTGTCCATCTGCATTTGTTCTTGCTGCAGCTTCAAAAGCCAAGATAGAGAGGCTGCTGGCATGGGTAAGTGTGGTCTTAGAGCCTAAGGCCACTTATCCTTCCTGAAACTCAGGGTCAGTGTAGGCTCAGAAAGGTCACTTATATCCAACCCAGCAGACCAGATGTATGAGCACTCTGCCCAGAAGCCTGTTTACTACTTCAAACACACAAAAAATTATCTTAAGCAACTTCCTTAATTTTTGGTTCTTCTTCCCTGTTTTCAGATTGAGATAATTAAAGCATAATAGTACCCTATGGTGAGAAAATGTCTACATCCAGCACTTAGAACAATGCCTGACAGTATAATCTTGTCACGATTTATGAGCTTCCTTTCTTCCTCTTCCATCGTTCCCTGCATCACCTTCCTAGATGATAGAGCTAGCCCACCCTTCCATAGCCGGACACTCTCCTTACTTCCTCCCTCCAACACTTGCACACAGGCACACCTAGAATCCTCAAGACCACCTGAGCAGCTTTCTGGTACCACTCTTGCTAGACCAAAGAAAAGATGTGGAGGGGATTTTGCATCTCAATTCTTCATATCTTAGATGGTGCTAAATGATCCATATGCTTTCTTATAGTTGGATGTGCATGGATTTACACAAACACATGCACACACAGAACACCCTCACATATGAGTGTGCAGGAGGAAAGCTGTGCAAATCTGAGGCTTCAACCACTTTCTGTGTACTTTTCACAACTGCCCAGCAGATGGCAGCAAAGTGTCCTGAGGAACCACGTTTTCTATAATTCAGCTCTATGTGGCTGTGTAGAGCTAGAGGCTAAATTGTCCCTCTAGGTATATAACAGGGAATAGGCAGGAAAGGCTTTCTGTCCAGTTGCATCTGAGGCCCAAAGACAAGAGACGGCACAAAGACAAGAGTTGTGCCAAGGGCAGGGCAGCAGGAGGAGTCAGCCCCTGGAGCAGGTAATCATTCAGGTAGAATTTAGATTTTTTTTCCCCAAGAGGAGTATTCTGTTACCAATACTGTTTAGAATTGCTTTCAAATGGATGATAAAAAGCAGATGGCAGTTTGTTATTGCGGTAAACTTTTCTACAGACCATGCTTCTCATTGCCTGCACCAGAAGAGACCACTCCCACCACCCCTGTTCTTATTTTGCCATGGAGATGGCAATCGCTCCCAATTTACACAATGAAACCCCATTCACCCAAGTAGAAATTAAGAAAACAGAGCCAAACATGGTTTTCTCAACCAGATTATAGAACTTTAAAGACTGAGTGAGAGAGTAAGAGATTGAGTAAGACTGAAGGAAGGGGATTTCACTAGAAACAGAATGTCCTTTGGAAACTGTACTGGAGAATTTCATCAGAAGGAAATTGATGTTTTGTGTGATTTCCTCCCTCCTGTCACTATAGGAGAAGGAAAGAGGAACTTCCCCCTCATCTCAAGCTCAGAGAGGGAGAGGCTGGGATGGGACCACAGGGGGATCATGACATAGATTTTCTGCAGTTTAGGGAAAATGAGAAACTTGAGTCCAACACACCAGTAGAAACCCAAAATCCCTAAGACCAAGGCTTTCTACTCTATGACCAGTGTTTTTAATCTATTGTTATATAACAAATCACCCAAACTCAGAGGTTTAAAACAGCACACCTGTTATCTCACAGGTCGGGACTCTGGGCAGGACTTAACTGGGTTCTTTGCTTCGGGATCTCACCAGGTTCCAATTAAGGTATTGGCAGGGGTGAGGTCTCAACTCAGGTTTCACTAGAGAAGCATCCACTTCCAAGCTTACAATATTGTTGCCAGAATTCGGTTCCTTGTAGTTGTAGGATAAACGGCCTCGTTTCTTGCCAGGTGTTGGCTGGAGGGTATTGGCTAGAGACTGCTCTCGATTCCTGAGGGCTGCCTATACTGTCTCACTACATCAAGACTGCAACATGACAGATTGCTTTCTCAAGGCCAGCAGTGGCGAGGAGAGACCAGTAAGAAAGAGTTTACAGTCTTGTGTTACATGATCATGTAATCACATACCCAGAATCACATACATCCTGTCACCTTTGCAGGATTCTGGTTATTCAAAGTAAGTCACAGATCCTGCCTCTATTCACAGGGAAATTAACCACAAAAAGTCGTGAAGACCAGGAGGCAGGAATCACCTAGCCACCCTAGAGGGGCTCTTATGGTGATACAGTTAAGCAAGAGTTGTAGGTTGTATTGGGGTAGTCTGCACTTCCACATGCAGGCTGTGTGAAAGAGAATCTACCTGGGTGGTTAGAGCTTGCTTTGAAAAGAAACCAGGAGGGAGCAAGGAGACCTTGAAGAGAATGAGGCTGGAGATTTTCTGATGGACATCCAGGGACAGGACATAGGATGCATCGTCAGCTGCCGGCTAAGTCCATGAGGATACTGAGGGGAACCCCAGCCAAGGAATCCCAGTGATGGAACCACAGATGCCTTCAACAACCACCTGCCAGCATAGCACTGACATCGAGTTGGGAAAGTACCAATCAATAAAGACTTTTTCTGCCCTCTCTCCTCATTTCTGGTGTTCTCTGTAGTGTGGACACTTATGCTCTAGGAATTGAGCTATGAAATTCCTTAACACCATGTGGTACATCTTAAAGAACTGGGATTTTTTTTTTAAGTGCTCTATCTTAGGAAATATATTCTATTGCCAAATACTGTAATTAAAGAATCACAACTGTAAAACAATTGTGATGTTGTTTACTTACATTAACTCACTTTTTAACTTAATGCATTTAAAAATGAAATGTCATTATTATAACTTTTTTTGTGCAGTATTATTTATTACAATAAAAGGTAACCACAAATATATGTAATCTAAATTTAAAAATTATTACATTTAAATTTTAGAAATAGTTACATTTTAAATTCAAATTTTAAAATATATAAATAAGTATGCAATAAATCAATTTGTATATTTAATGGTGTGATTACAAAAATCTTATTGCACACTTAACGACAAAAATTAATGTGGTCATGTATTTGTAACTGCCCAAGGTGTTCACCTTGCCCACTGCCTAGACATAGCTAATTCTTTAAGACAGGGAAATTGCAATAGAGAAAGTAATTTACACAGGGCCAGCTGTGTGGGAGACCAAAGTTTTATTATTACTCAAATCAGTCTCCCCGAGCATTCAGGGAGCAGAGTTTACTTGGATAAACTCTGTAGGATAACTTGGTGAGTGAGGGGAAGCCAGTAAGCCAGGAGTGCTAATTGATAAGGGATGAAATCATAGGGAGTTGAATTTAAGCTGTGTTTTGCTTTGTTGAGATGGACTCTTGCTTCTGTTGCCCAGGATGGAGTGCAGTGGCACAATCTTGGCTCACTGCAACCTCCGCCTCCCAGGTTCAAGCGATTCTCCTGCCTCAGCCTCCCAAGTAGCTGGGATTACAGGTGTGCCATCACGCGCAGCTAATTTTTGTATTTTTGGTAGAGGCAGGATTTCACCATGTTGGCCAGGCTGGTCTCCAATTCCTGACCTCAGGTGATCTACCCACCTTAGCCCCCCCCAAAGTGCTGGGATTACAGGCATGAGCCTCTGCACCTGCCCTGAAGCTGATTTTTGGGCTGAGTCAGTTCTTAGGTGGGGGCCACAAAACCAGATGAGCCAGTTTATTGATCTGGGTGGTGCCAGCTAATCCATCAAGTGTAGGGTCTGCAAGATATCTCAAGCACTGGTCTTTGGAGCAGTTTAGGGAGGGTCAGAATCTTGTAGCCTTTAGCTGTGTGACTCCTAAACCATAATTTCTAATCCTGTGCCTAATGTTAGTCGTACAAAGGCAATGTAGTCCCCAGGCAAGAAGGAGGTCTGCTTTGGGAAAGGGCTATTACCATTTTTGTTTAAACTATAAACTAAGTTTCTCCCCAAGTTCATTCAGCCTACGCCCAGGAATGAACAAGGGCAGGTTGGAGGTGAGAAGCAAGATGGAGTTGGTTAAGTTAGATCTCTTTCACTGTCTTGGTCATAATTTTGCAAAGGCAGTTTTATATTTGGTTCAGTGATGAAAAGATTTTGTCTGAACAACACTTAAAGATGATGGTATTTTATATCGATAAGATAAAGATGTAAAATTTTAACCAACATTAATAATCTAAATACTCTGACTGAATCATTACACATTCTATGCATGTAACAAAATATTATATCTACTTCATAAATATGTACAAATATCATGTATCAACTAAAAAGAATCTCAAATCCTATGTGTATTGGGTAAGAAGGTTTGTAAAATCTGAATCCCATTTTCTGACAAGATTTTTACGCTTGTATCAAAGAACAAATTAAAGATCACTAGAGCTTATAAATAAAATATAAATTGAAAAGCTTAGTTTACAGGTTTATATATGTGCCCAGTAAAGAAAGAACCCTGTGGGGAAATTCATTAAGTATTCACCAAGTAGGGGAAAGTCAGGGTTTTTTTTCAAACTGAATAGAAAGAGGTTCATAATAGTTATGCAAATTGAAGGCTGAAAACTGGCAGGCTTCAGTCTTTGGGCTGAGGAAAGTGAGTTGTTTAGACCAAGTCCTATTGTTTATAATCACTTACCAGTTTGGGGGGATTGAATCAGCTGCAGTGAGAAAAAAACGTTCAGTTTTGATTTGTTTCCTAAAAGTATTTTCCTTTTATACTAAAAAAATTAGTTGCTGACCAAAATGACAGAAAAAAACCTGATCAATAAATTTTGTTTTCTAAATGCCACTAAAATCTTAGATGATATAGGAATGTGTATGCGTGTAAACATGAAAAATAAAATGTTTCCAAATGTGTTTTAGTAACAGCAACAAAAAGATGGTAAAATAGTTTCATTCTCTTTCAGTGCTACCATTTGGTTTAAGAAAATAGGAAGAAATTTGTTCAAGTCGTAAAGGTACCATTTCATAGTTTTTAAAATATTTTCAGACAAATCTCTGAGTAACTTCATAACTGGGTTATTTGAAATATGCAAGGAATCCTGTTCATGAAGGTAAATGCACACAGTGCAATAGAAATGATCTTGCAAATTCTATGTTGATAGTTGATATGATTAGGCTTTGTGTCCCTGCCCAAATCTCATCTTGAATTGTGATCCCCAGGTGTTTAGGGAGAGACCTGGTGGGAGGTGATTAGATTATGGGGACAGTTTCCCCTATGCTGTTCTTGTGATCATAAGTGAATTCTCATAAGATTTGATGGTTTTACAAGTGCTAGTTTTTCCTGTGCTCTCAACACTGTCTCCTGCCACCATGTGAAGAAAGCCCTTGCTTCCCCTTTGCCTCCCACCATGATTGTAAGTTTCCTGAGGCCTCTCAAGCCATGTGGAACTGTGAGTCCATTAAACCTCTTTCCTTTATAAATTACACAGGTTCAGGTGTTTCTTTATAGCAGTGTGAAAACAGACTAATAGTCAACATAATTTGTCTTTTTATTATCTGACCTCCTCATTTTTCTTATAAAATAATGGTTACTTTATTCAGAAGTGGGACTCTGCACAGTTAAGAGATGCTATTTCCCAGCCTTCCTTGTCTATGCAAATGGCAATGTAACATAGTTCTCGCCAATGAGACCTAAGAAGGATTTTGCTGGAAATTTGTGGGAGTAGGCTTATTTCTTACTTAGGCACAGCCCTTCCTCCTTCTCCTACTGCTCTCCTCCTGCCACCCTCCTTCTATTCCTTCTTGTTCTTCTTATTCTTTCAACAGAAAAGGCAAATAGAGAGCTGACAATGGATTATACAACTTGCTGCCATACAGCTCCTATGGAGATGAAAGCGCACATTATAGAGAGCTGATCACAAAAACCTGAGACTCTGAAAATACTGATGATACTGAAAAGGCCATTGTGAAATTATAGCTGAGAACATTACTACAGTGAAAGAGACCTGACTTAACCAACTTCACCTTGCTTCTAACCTCTGAGCCATCCTTGTCATTCCTGGGCGTAAGCCCAACTAACTTTGGGAGGAACTTAATTTAGAGTTTGAAGCAAAGACAATAGCCCTTTTCCAAAACAAAGCCTCTTCCTGCTTGGGGACTACACTGCCTTTGTAGGACTAACCAATTTGCCACATGATTAGAAATTATGGTTCAGGAGTCATGTAGTTGGAGCCTGTGAGATTCTGACCCTCCCCTATTACTCCTGGGAATAACATCAGTATTGCAACACTTAAGATCAGTGCTTCAGATATTTTGTAGGACCTGCACTTAATGGATCAGCTGGTACCACTCACATTAATAAACTGGCTCATCTGGTCTTGTGGCCTTCACTCAGAAACTGACTGAGTGCAAGAGAACAGCTTTGGTTTCCTGTGATTTTATCTTTGACCCAAGCAATCAGCACTCCCAACTCACTGACCCCTTACCCACCAAATTATCCTTTAAAAACCCAATCCCTGAGTCTTTGGGGAGACTGATTTGAGTAATAAAAACACTGGTCTCCCATAGAGTCAGCTGTGCATGAATTAAACTCTGCCTATGGCAATTCCCCTGTCCTGATAAATCGGCTCTGTCTAGGCAGTAGGCGAGGAGAACCCATTGAGTGGTTACAATATTGTACGTCTTGTTAATTAGCTCTAGACAGTTGCCATAGACTTCCTGGAAAAGCCTGCTTTTCTAACTGGTGAAACTTTCGTATTAAAGAATGCAATCTCAAATTGATATACTAATATAGGCATTTCTAGAAAGAATATAGTTTGTACAAATCAGCAAATACATTTCAAGTTATTCTAATATTAAAAGTTAGGTTAAAATTGTTTTCACTAATAATTACCTCAGACACCTTTCCCTACCATTTAGAATGTACTGTTTAATGCTATAGCTACAATTACCTTAAAGATATCCAGGTTTTATTGATTTCTAGTATTTAATGGATGGAAAAATTAAGCTACTGAAAGCCACAGTGACTTACCCAGAGTTATGATTCAGAGTCAGTCCAAGACCAATGTTGTTTCCTATATGCTGTGTTGCCTACAAAGATTCATATTACCTGCTCTCTACCATTTACTGTCAATACACAATAGAGCTATTAATACCTCAGGGAAGCAAGATCAGTTAATAATGGAATATGTATTAGCATTGCAAACATGATTTATTTCATGTAGGCCAGGGTGAGAGTATTTCATCAATTTGTATTCTCAGGGTCTCATACATGCTTTAATCTGTAACTGCATCAACATGTCTCATGGTAATGCTGGACATCAGTAGAACACAGATGTAGAAGACACTTGTCTTCAAATGAAATTACCGGGAAGCCAAAGGTTCACCTAGGAAATAGTACCTTTGCTAGGAGTAGGGAACATCTCAATTTGTTTTTGAGAAGCCTTTGTGATTGGAACAATGAGTTTAAAGTATGGAGAACTGGATTCCATGTCTAGTTTGTACAATTAATAGCTGCGTAAGTAATGACTCAACCAAGAATTCTGTCAGCAGCAGAGTATTATTTGTGTTTTGTTTGGGGGAATTGTTTTGTTTGCATATATATTTGTGTATTTTATTCGGTTTTGTGTGGAGCATGGGAGTTCTGCTCATCTCTTTGTGTTTTTCTCAGGTCTATGGTAGCCACCTCAGCCCAGATAGATTCTTCAGCCATTTACTAAATGTTGGCTTCCTAGTTTTTCACTGCACATACAATAACATACAGTTATCAGATGTGTGACTCTGTCATGTGTACATGCCTCCAGAACTTCCAGTTCAAAATAAATGGACCTTCATTGACATAAAGAATTCACAGTGTCACAGGAATGACTCACATATCTTCCAGGAAGATACGTGAGTAAAAGAAGCTCTCCTATGCTGTGGATAGTGAGCAGAGCTATAAAGAATTAAGGATATAGAGCCTATAATTTAATAAGGTTTTTTTTTTTTCTGAGTTACCCCTGGTGGAATAAATAAAAGGAAAATGCATTTTTTTGTCTACCTTGGGAAGGAAAATAACATGGTTGTGAAGTCTCTCAGATTTAATAAAGCTTTGTTTGATTTTTAGTTGTTTCTAAGAGCTTGTCAACATGTATAATAATAGGTACCAGAAACTTTTAGGGAAAAAAAGGAAAACGTGAACAAAATAGGAACTATGACATTTTCACTAAGGAAGTGAAGAGTGATCTGGAGAAATAAGAAACAGAAAAACACATGTTGTTCTCACGCCAGTTTTAAAAAACCCTTTCATACTGAGCCCCTTTTAACAGAAAGTGTTAATAGTATTCAATTAAAAACAAAAAAGAATGCATAGCATTAGAAGAAACACCTAATGTAGATGACGGGGGGTTAGATGCAGCAAACTACCATGGCACACGTATACCTATGTAACAAACCTGCATGTTCTGCCCATGTACCCCAGAACTGAAAGTATAATAATAATAAAATAAATAAAAATTAAAAAAGAACACATAAAATTCACTTAGCTCTCCTAATTATTGCAACAAATTGTTTTGTTAAATTCAATCATTCCTAGGTCTTAGAGAAGCTACAAATGGTATTATCTAATGGACAAATGTGACAGAAATGGGATGGGAACTTGAAGAATATAATCAGTTTCTGAGGATCATGAAAGTGGCATTAAGTCCTTCTGATTTTGAGAAATTACTGGGCAGTAGTGCAGATCAGCTGCTGTTGGGAGTTAGAAATAATTGTAATTTTAACCGGCCCAGATCCATGGTAGTGCAAAGGAGGGTATAGGTTAAAGCAAACTTTATAGACATAAAATGCAAATCTATGAAATAGGATATCAAACTAGATGTTGAAGGAAAAGGCATCTTTGGGAGACTGTTCTAGGCAGGATTAGTAAGGCATGAGTTGAGGTTACACACAACCCCAGTTTTATCTGATCTCTAAGTTTATTATAGACTAAAGAATCACAGTTACCTGTAAATATTTTTATGTTTGAGGAATTCAGTGACTGTATCACCAAGAGATGGGATTCGAATTTATTGGAGCTTCCAAGAGTCTTTACAAACCTGGTAAGTCGCATAGACTGATCTTTGCTCACACCATTTAAGATTATGTAAATATAAACACTGTGTTAAACTGAATTCTGATAACAAATGCCTTAATAAAAATTGGCTTTTTTACACTTCAGGCAAACAATATAAATTATATGGATACACAAAGTTTCTTTACTTTCACTAGCTGATTAAAATTTGAGTGGCCATTTTTTCTCTGGTAAGTTTTTAACATTGACTTTCTTAATATTAGTTTAAAGTGCAATCACAAGATTTTTACCTTAAGAATATGGACTAATATTACACAGCTGGGACTAATGACTCATCTTTGTTAATGGGAAGGCTTTTTTAAAAAGTTAAATGCGTACATGCAAAGAGAGCAAAAGTCACCACACTACAATTTTTGTGCTTATAGTTAATATTTTTGTTCTTTATAGCATTCAAATTAAGAGGTTAAAGTCGTTATATAAAAGTCATTATCACATGCTTTATTAAACATTTTTATATTAGTAAAATGGAAAGTTCTAAATAATATTGCCACCAAATAATATTTAATTTGTGTATGTGTATACATTAGATATGTTAAAATTAAGAATATTTTTATAAGATTATTAAGAATATTGAGATAATAGAATTAGTAACCCACATGGCAGAGTTGCTGCCTCACCTGATATAAAGTATACTCACTTTTTAAGAAAAACAAAATCTTTATTATAAAAATAAATTGTAAAATTAATTTCAAATGTTTCCACTACTAGTTTTTAAAAGAGAGGTGTATTATAAACAAACTACACCTGTTCAATAACCTCCACAGGCTGCCTAGAATCTTCTTTGTTCTTACTTTCAGACCACAAATCTTTAATATAAAGGCAAGCATAAAGTTAAGCATTTTGGCTTTTGTATATACACGTTGCTCTTCCATTTGATAATGCAGAACAATCTGTAACATGAGCCTGAAAGCTAGGTTGCATCCTCATTTTAAATAGCGTTAGTTTTAATGCCACTCTGCTTGCGGTCAAACTTCAGTTTCATCTTTAAGTACTCCAGCAATCCTTTAATACCCACCATAATACTCCTGTCTCCATCATCTTATCTCCCATTGTTCCTTCTCTGATTGCCTCAGCCATTTTATGAATGGTTCCATTTTGACAGTCATTTGGCAAGTTCTTTTGAAACATTTCTTAAAAGCCTTTTCCAACCACCTGATAACTTCTTCCAAAACCCTGTGATCTATTTTTCCATCAAAATATGTGGAATGTTGAGGAGGACCTGAGCTTAAAGAATTGCTACTACACACTTCAAAACCTGACAGAATTACGGAACCTTTTCTTGTTACTGTGTCAAAATCATTTTTGCAAAGTCATTTTTAAAATTTGATCTCTAATCTTACCATTTAAAAAACCAAAAGACAAATTCGTGTCAAAACAAGAGAACCCATTGTAGCTTTTATGTTTCAGTTTTTCTGATTCTGCAACCATTTCCTTGTCAAAAGAGCCGATAGTACCTTCTTTTTTCCTTCTGAAAACTAAAACAGGATATTGACCTACTTGTCAACTATTCTTTGAGCATCATTAATTGTCGAAATGTTTGTATTTGTATGATCATGATTTATCCTTGCTGAAATTTCAAGCTTGGCAATGTCTTGTTCCTTATGAGGAGGATGACTTCCTTTGAAAATGGCAAGAATACTGTAGGCGTTAAGGGGGAGCTTTGCCCTTGGCCCTCTGAAGGTTCCCTGAAAAGTCAACTTGCAAAAGGCAGATTAACTAGAGAAAAGGCATAAAAATTATTCAACATACAGACACGAGGGTCTTCAGAATGAAGACCCAAAAAATACACAGGAAATTGTCCATTTGTAGGCTTAGGTTCAACAAAGTAAGGGCAGCCCTGTAGAAATATGACTGGATATAATCTAATGCTAATAGACTGAGTGGCAAACCCAGCAAGGCCTGTCTTTCTAGTTTTTTTTCTTGCCTCTCTGTGCTGCATTCCTTCCTTTGGGTATGGGACAGGATGATCTCTGGAATGAGCATCTTATGACCTAGAGTTAAACAAAGTAGCTCAGATGATTTCTTTATGGCCAGTTTTTACACAGATAGAGTGGAAGGAGAGTTAGTGTAATACTTTTAGGTTTTATGGCTGGCTTTGGAGAGAGGGGTTCTGGTTTCTATGACCCACCTTGGGGAGAGATTCTTGTTTCTAGAGCTAGCCTCAGAGGAAAATAAGACTGAGAGACAGAAAGGCCCAAGAAGGTCAGAGAAAAACTGCTTCTGAGGTGTTCATTTTGGGGGTATTGTTTTCTGAGCCCCTAAATACATAATAGATATCTTTGTCTTTGCCCTTTTTATTGTTCTTTTTCTCCTTTTTTCTCTCATGTGCCACCGTCACCATTCTTAGATGGGCCTTCGAGGATGAATGTACAAAATTCATGATTTGGGTTAAGCATGCCTCCATAGCTATGGGCCTTACAAGCATGAACTGTCTCTCATTTGCATCTTCAGGTTGATATTCAGAAAAGCTTCGGGATTTTCATGCTAGGCTAGAGAACAAATTTTTAAATAAATCCATCAACATATTGGTATGGGAGAGGGGCAGGGAAGTGCTGGGTAGAGAAGGGTCGGGTCCCTCATAAGGGTCCACCCTTCGGGCCTGTGCCCATGAACCGAGGTGAGAACAGGTACTCCTGTTTTCATGCCCAAATGTTGCATTTCCAAGCCGGCCATGCTCCCCACCTTCTGTGCCTATAAAAACCCTGAGACCCTAGCAGGCATACACACACAAGTGGCTGGACATCGAGAGGACTACACTGGCAGAAGAACACACCAACAGAAGAACACACCAACAGATACTGGCAGACCATCGATGGCAGAACGACGCTAATGTCAAAGGAAATTTGGCCAAGGATGGTTGGAGGAGAGCCAGGCTGCTGAGTGGTCAGATACCAGGGGAAGACCACCTTCCTAGTCCATCTCACTTCTGGCTCCCCATCAACCTGTTGATAGCTACTCAACAAAACCTTGCACTCTTCTCTAAGCCCACATGTGATCTGATTTTTCCCAGACACCAGTGCAAGGACCCTGGGATACAGAAAGATATCTATCCTTGCAATAAGGCAGAGGGTCTAATTAAGCTGATTAAAACAAGCTACCTGCAAACAGCTAAGCTGAAAGGGCACATGGTAACACACGCACATGTGGGCTTCAGGAGCTGTGAACACTCAACCCTGGATGCTGCCATGGAGTCAGAGCCCACACTCCCCACAGCCTGCCCATCTGCCTGCTTCCTTAGGGGTATGGGCTGCAGAGCACCAAAGAAGTGAGCCACATCTCCATCACACATCCTGGGAGGGGGGTAAGGGAAAACTCCCTTCATTTCAGTATGTTAAAGCTTATTCACCCCATGAGAGCCATTTAAAATGCTATTCTTAACATCAGTTCTGTTCCATTGGTCTATTCATCCTCTTACTAGGCTTATGACTAGGATTATGTAGTATGCTTCCTTGCTGTTCTATTTTAACATTCCAGGAGAATGTAAACCCCACAAAGGAAGGTGATTTTGTCTGTCTTGTTCATGGATACAATCTAAGCACCTAGAACACAGCCTGGCACAGAAAAGGCACTCTAACTGTGGTATTTCAATGAAAAGTGAGGAATATTCTTCATGTGTAATTTTTTAAAGGAATGCTGTGCGCTACACCTCTTCAGTGAGGATATTTTCTGTGAAGTACCATGAGAAGCCTGCTCTGTGCATGTCAACATCAGCAGAGGCAGAGACCAAGAAAGGCAGAAACCTGGCAGAGATGCTGAGGATGGTGTAGAAAAAGACTCTCCGTGCTTAGTCATCCCATCACGTCCATCATCGTGTGTAGCCTCCAGTTACACAAAGCCAGAGATGCTCAGCCTCATCCCCATCTGAGACAATTGCATTCTTTTGCTCTATTCATCATCACTGAATGCTCAGTCCCAGCAATTCTGGTTTACTCTGACATCAAGGGCACCAGGAAATAACCATTTGTTCATATTTCACTTGGAAGGAAGGGTCTCACACCAGGTTTGGGGGTTTATTGTTCAAGTCCAGATGACCAGTAAAGCAAGTTCTTGAAAGTAATAATATTGCAGTTAAGAGCACAGTCCCTGAATTAAGATTACCTGGATTCAAATCTAGGCTTCACTAATTACTAGGTTGCGTGACTTGGGGTAAGTTACTTAACCTCTCTATAATTTAGGTTATCAGCCAAAAGACAGAAACCTTCTGTTATTTTAGCAGAGTATTTGCTAGAAAGAGTCATTACCTGTGTGTTAAAGAACTGCAAAGCGTGAAGAAAACAATTAAATATTGTAGAGATAGAGACTGCATGAATTGACCACCACCCCAGTCACTACAAACTCCCTAAGCAACTTCTGGCCTTTAGTTTCCCCCATCTATAAAATGCTGAAGTTGGAGGAAAAATCCTTTCACTCTCATTGTGCTGACATGATATGAGATTCTAAGAAACAGAAAGATAATTCTGTGAGTGCAGACAATAACCAAGTCAGACGCCAAGGAGATCTGTAATGCTGCTCCAAGGAATCTCTCTCTGGACAACCAGACCTTGCACCCTAGCCCCAGCCAGTCATCTCCAATGCTAGAGAAAAAATACAGTTACTTCTGTCCAAGGCTGGCAGAGTCCTCTGAGACATGAGACGCACTACCACTTTACTACCTTCATGGTCTGCCTGGGGATTGTGGGGAGATTGTACCCTTGAAGTAGGCTAGCACTGTGAGTCACTTGCCTGTCTAGAGCACCAGGACTGTTTGCAAAGGGCTGAGGAGATTCCCGTCAATGGGCAGGAGTATGAATTTAGAGTAAACGTAGATTACACTTAGAGATCAGAGATCAATCCAGAGAAAAAGTACACTTTTCTCTAAAGAGGATGGGAGAAGATGTTGGACAAGAAATAGCAGATTTTCTCAATGGTTAATACCTGCCAGGCTCTATGGTGGGCACTTTTATGTTATTTGACTTAATCCTCACAACAACTCTGAAAAATCTTTTTTCAAATTTTATTTATGAGAAAACGAACTGTATATTTAACTGATTTTCTCACGAATTTCTTCTCAGGCTCAGAAGAAGTGTGAAAGAAGCCCAAATGACTAAGGTCCTTTGATAGTTTGGTCAAAGCAGGTCATACACCCAGAGGAAGGTCTGGACTGTGGAAGCTTTCTTAAGCAAAGACAATGTTGGTTGTGGGTGTTAAGATGTTGACCAAGCTGGACGCGGTGGCTCAAGCCTGTAATCCCACCACTTTGGGAGGCTGAGGTGGGTGGATCACCTGAGGTCAGGAGTTCAAGACCAGCCTGACCAACATGGTGAAATCCCATCTTTACTAAAAATAGAAAAATTAGCCAGGCGTAGTGGTGGGCGCCTATAGTTAGCTACTTGTGGGGCTGAGGCAGGAGAATCGCTTGAACCTGGGAGGTGGAGGTTACAGTGAGCCAAGGTTGCACCATTGCACTCCAGCCTGGGCAACAAGAGCGAAACTCCATCTCAAACAAACAAAAAAAAGATGTCGACCAAATGGCAGACTGTTGCCGTGAAGCAAGCCCAGACCTCAATGAGTTGCGGCAGATTCCTCCAGCAGTATCACCTCATTTGGAGAATAAAAGGACTGGACTAAAATACTCTCCAAGTACTTTATGAGTTATTTAAGCCTCCCTGGTTTAGGTCTGTTCCTCTCTTAGGAGACAGCCTTGCCACCCTTCAGGAAATTGAGACAACCTATATGGACCATGTGTCGCCAGCTGCTGCACATCCCAGGGCCATCTTAAACCCTCCCCTTCTGAGCAGTGGCTGTTCTACAAGAAGCCTTAAAAGGCATATGAAAGTGGCAACAGTGTCCCCTCAACAACAAATACTTCCCAAATATGAGCTTGTTTGGAGGCTGATGGCTCTGCCTCTGACTCCAATCCACTGGCATCTTTCCCAAGATGTGCCTGGACTTCCCTGAGCATGAGGCCAAAGACGGAGAATGAAGACACCCAAAAGAAGTAACAAGGAGGCACTGAATTTTCCATAGGTTGATTTCAGTTTATCAAGAGCCTGGAAAGTGAGAGAATAAATAAATTCTCTAAAATTCAAACTTAACATTACTATCATCAATATTTATTGTCTACTTTTTGTAAACTCTTTACATCTTTTTTCTTTAATTCTCCCAATAGCCACAAAGTGGAACTATTATTATTCATTCCCCATTTAGTAGACAAGAAACTCAGGCTAAGCAAAACTAGATGACTTACATAACTCTATGTAGAAGTAGGGAACATTAATTCTAACTAGGACTGTACAAATCACTAGTCTACACATGGTTCTTTTTCTCATGTGTCACTTCTATCTTGTGTCATTTTTCCAAACCTCAGAATTTAGAAAGAGGAAGCCGAGGCACTTTTTATATAGAACTGTCTGTAACTACAGCAAAATTCATACCCTGTGTAATCATAAATACTGTGCTGGGAAAGGGACAGGAAGTCTCAACGGGAGGAGAGCAGAGCAGCCAGATCTGTCTGGCAGGAACAGCCAGTGAGAGGCTCCAGCTGAGCTAGCGCTCCACAGAGGTGAGCTGACTCACCAGCCACAGCCCAGGGAGCAGGCTGAGAGAACAGGTAGGCACCTGGTTTAGATCATGACTTTTGGGGGAGATTATGTGCTTCTGAAAAGACAGCCAGGGAATGGGTTTATCATCCTGTCTCTGAATCTGACAACCTGAGTGAGTTGAAGCATCAGCTTGGTCTCCTTTTTGGGTCTCAGTTTATTCACGTGCCAAATAAGAAAGTTGGGTAACCATTCTTAGGTTTCCCTCAAGATTTGAGGTCATTGTCTGCAATTCTCTGCGTTCTCCTGGTGTGTCACTTAGTCTTACGCAGAGTAAACTCTCAACAAATACTGTGCAATTAGGCTGAATCCTGCATTAGAACACAATTGTCCTACTCTAATTCTGTAATACAGAAAATTTTGCTGGGCAGAGCTGTTGACCTCCATGCCATGATTTATCTTCAAAGCAAGGATTTTAGAGCCATCTTGGAAGTTGTGGGTCTGCCTGTCAATCTCCACAAAGCAAATGTGGAAGGACAAAGCATCCTCTTAGCCTCTGGTGTTTGGAGATGATAGCATCAGCCTGGAGACTTCTTGTGAAACATAAAGAATCTTGGTTATATAGGATTCCTCCTAAACGCAGCTATGTGTGTCAAAATTTAAGTATCATAGGTTTAAATGTAATGCATGCACTCCCATATGTCACTCTGAGATAATTAAATGCAGGAGGCATCACAAAACTGCAAAGATGTTCATTATGGCTTTGTTCATAGTGGCAAAAAGAAAAAATAGAAATCACCTAAATAGTCATGAATATGTGATTGGTTAAATGAATGTAGAGACATCCATTTATGTAAATATACCATTTGGCTTTTCTGTTGTAGTAAAATATACTTAAAATAATTGTAGCCTTTTAACCATTTTTAGGTGTACCATTCGGTGGCATTAAGTACATTCACACCATTGTGCAACCATCACCAGTACCCAACTGCAGAACTTTCTTGTCTTCCCAAACTGGAACTCCATGGCCATTAAACGATAGCTTTCCATTCCCCTCTCTCCGCAGCCACCATTCTACTTTCTGTGAATTTGACTATTGTAGGTGCCTCATGTAAGTAGAATCATGCAATCTTTGTCCTTTTGTGACTGGATTATTTCACTTGCCATGTTGTCTTCAAGGTTTATCCATATATCAGAATGTATCAGAATTTATCATTTGCTTTTAAATGTAGGATTTTTATTATTTCTATTCCTTAGTCAAAGATGTCTGCAGAATAATGTTAAGTGTGAAAAGAACAGTTATAGATGGCATGGATAGAATGACTATTTCTGTAGAGTTATGAATGTCTGTGAACATATATAAAGAGGAGGGAGACAAAGTGACAGAGGGGAAGAGAGAATGTAAAGAATATGTGCGTATGAAACAAGAGTAATTGGGTGGCAGTTGAAAGTTAAGGAGCTTATCTGTTTACTTCTTCAAATTTTATTCTCTTGTAATGGTAGTACTTTATGCACTCTTTCTTTTTTTATTTATTTTTTGTTGTACTTTAGGTTCTGGGGTACAGGTGCAGATCTTGCAGAGTTGTTGCACAGGTACATACATGGCAAGGTGGTTTGCTGCCTCCATCCCTCCATCACCTATATTTGGCATTTCTCCCTATGTTATCCCTCCCCACCCCCCTCAACAGACCCCAGTGTGTGATGCTCCCCTCCCTGTGTCTATGTGTTCTCATTGTTCCACACCTGCATAAGAGTGAGAACACGTGGTGTTTGATTTTCTGTTCTTGTGTCAGTTTGCTGAGCATGACAGTTTCCAGATTCATCCATGTCCCAACAAAGGACAGAAACTCATCATTTTTTATGGTTGCATAGTATTCCATGGTGTATATGCACCACATTTTCCTCGTCCAGTTTATCACTGATGGGCATTTGGGTTGCTTCCAGGTCTTTGGTGTTGTAAATAGTGCCACAATGAACATATGTGCACATGTGTCTTTATAATAGAATTATTTATAATCCTTTGGGTATATATTCAGTAATGGGATTGCTGGGTCAAATGGTATTTCTATTTCTAGGTCCTTGAGGAATTGCCACACTGTCTTCCATAATGGTTGAACTAATTTACACTCCCACCAACAGTATAAGTGTTCCTACTTCTCTACATTCTCTCCAGCATCTGTTGTCTCCAGATTTTTTAATGATCGCCATTCTAACTGGCGTGAGATGGTATCTCAATGTGGTTTTGATTTGCATTTCTCTAATGACTAGTGATGATGAGCATTTTTTCATATGTTTGTTGGCCTCATATATGTCCTCTTTTGAAAAGTGTCTGCTCATATCCTTCGCCCACTTTTGAATGGGTTTGTTTTTTTTCTTGTAAATCTGTTTTAGTGCTTTGTAGATTCTGAATATTAGCCCTTTGTCAGATGGGTAGATTGCAAAAAATTTTTCCATTCTGTTGATTGCCGGTTCACGCTAATGATTATTTCTTTTGCTGTACAGAAGCTCTGGAGTTTAATTAGATCCCATTGGTCTCTTTTGGCTTTTGTTGCCAATGCTTTCGGTGTTTTAGTCATGGACTCCTTGCCTATGCCTATGTCCTGAATGGTTTATGCGCTCTTTCAAGCAGAACAAACAGTTAAGAAATAACAAAGGATATCGTCTGTAATCCCAGCACTTTGGGAGGCCAAGGCAGGCAGATCATGAGATCAGGAGTTTGAGACCAGTCTGAACAACATAGTGAAATGCCATCTCTACTTAAAAATACAAAAATTAGCCAGGTGTGGTGGCATGCACCTGTGGTACCAGCTACTCGGGAGGCTGAGGCAGGAGAATCACTTGAACTGGGATGTGGAGGTTGCAGTGAGCTGAGATCGAGCCACTGCACTCCAGCCTTGGTGACAAAGTGAGACTCTGTCTCAAAAAAAAAAAAAAAAAAAAAAAAAAAAAAAAAAAAAAAAAACTAAAAAAAAAAAAAAAAAAAAAAAAAAAAAAAAAAAAAAAAAAAAAGGAAGAAAGAAAGAAAGTCTCAGAAAAAAAAAGGAAGGAAGAAAGAAAGAAATAACAAAGGAAAATAAATGTTCATGGTATCAGATAGATAGGCTATAGTCTGAAAGTATCAATTAAACTTTCAAGTCTGAGCTTCAAGCTGAGAATCAAGCATTTTCTGCTTGATCTAAAAATTGTGAGATCTAAAAAATAAAGAAAGGAACCCAGAGCTAAAGAGGCTAGTTACAAAGCCTAGAGGAAGGAGTCTAGTTGGCATATTTGGGCTATTAAGCCACAAGGAGCAAGGTAGAAGCCAAGTTTCTACAACATGAAAACAATTTGAGAAATAGAAATCTTCAACCTCTGTTCCCTAAGATTAGCAATGTTCCTGGGGGAGGATATGGAACTGATGAGTGGCAGCCAATGCTTCAACAAAAAGGGAGGAAGAACAGAGTGGATGAGAATCAGGTGTAGCTAGCTGGGCAAGCACAGACTTACAGGGATACAGAAGAACTCTGGTGTTAGATGGCCCATGCCCAAATCTTGCCTCTACTACCTGCCAGGTAAGCCATCTTATGCAAGCCATTTCACTGCTCCAAGCCTCATTTTTCTGATCTTCAGGGTTCAAGTAACAACAGCACCTACCTCTGAGAGTCGCTGTGCAGAATAAATGAGAACGTCACAGTGCTCTTAATAGAATGTCACATGCATAGTTCATGTCCAATCGATGTTAGCAATGATTATCATTTTATCAGGAACTACTGTTTGATTCTGAAACCTAGAATCTCTCTAAGATTGAGACTTTTTCTACTTCTCTGGCTTTAAAGATGTGATGGTTAAATAAATCTAGAGACATCCATTTATTTAAATATACTGTTTGGAAGGCTCACCCTGGCCCCACTGCAGGGATTTAGCATCAACATTATTCCTTTCATAGGACATGTAACCTCACCCATACTTCCACCCAGATTTCCAGATTCCAAGAAATGAAAATTATCTCCTTAAACAAAGAGAACCTTAGGTTTAATAATTCTTTAGATAAGCTACTTGGTGCCTGGAGAGCATGAGAAACTAGACTAAGACACAGATCTAGAAGGAGAAATAAAATGGAGGTCCCAACATTGATTGACTATTATGGAACACCTGATAAAACTCAGAGAGTTAGAACAAAAGGCACTCATATATGTCATTCAAATCCTCACAAAAGACCTTCAGGATAGTGTCATTATCCGTATTTTACAGATAAGGAAACTGAGGATGAATAAAGGGAAACATCCTATCCACGGCCAGCTCATTAATATCAGAACTGGGCTTCACATGAGTATTGGATGTAACTGATATGTTTTGGGAGTTTATCACATGCCTCACTCTATGTTGAGCCCATTATATGTGCCATCTTACCTAACCCATGCCACAAATCTATGAAGTGGTGAAATACCTTCCCAGGATGAGTTTAGCATTCATTGTGGATATGGGAGCTGAACATAGGACTGGACTCCAAGACACATGCTCAGATGTGCAACTAGACGCCGAGGCATTGGATTCCCATCCCAGTGCACTTTTCCATCTCCCTCACCAGTAAAGAGATTCTAGGTGTCATTTCCAATCTTTACATGTTATCCACTCTGCCCAAGAGACCCCGGAACCATTCCTAAAGCACCAATACATTGAGGCAAAATGTCAGGCAGCAGAGCTGTGGCATCTTTCAAGGATCACAAGCCTTTAACTAAACTCTGGCCTTCAGCAGGGAGAATGCTGAGCTGAAAACAAATGTGGACAACATTTCAGGAGCTGAGCCCTGCTGCTGACACCACAGAGGCCCAGCAATGCTGCTGAGTTGGCAGTGGCAAACAACTTGCTCCTGGAATCTACAAGGGAATTGGAAATGTGAGGAAGGAAGAGGAAGATGAGGAGAATCGACATGGCTTAGGGACAAATGTCACAAGTCTCTGAGCCAGATAAGTCTCAATCCAGTCATGTAAACACAGGCTGTTAATATTTGCTGTCACATATTGAACACATCCTACGTGCCAGGCTGAGTGCTTTCTGTGACTATTTTATTCCACGAAAATCACTTGAACTTTTCAGCCCTAGGTTTCAAATGTATAAAATTGATTTAATGACATGTAAGTTTTGACAGCATTGTTATAAGGATTAGAGTTGCAATGGTCTAATTCCTGGAAGTCAGCAGGAGTTAAATAAATGTTTATGTTACTAATTACTAAGCCAATGTAAGCAAGGAGGAAGATTCTGGATGGGACAGGCCATCTTGCTACAGGAAAGGAAAGTGGAACAGCATTCATCCCCAACCATTTTTTTGTTTGTTTCTTGAGACAGAGTTTTACTTTTGTTGCCCAGGCTGAAGTGCAATGGCACAATCTCGGGTCACTGCAACCTCTGCCTCCTGGGTTCAAGTGATTCTCCAGCCTCAGCCTCCCAAGTAGCTGGGATTACAGGCATGCACTACCACTCCTGGCTAATTTTGGATTTTTAGCAGAGACAGGTTTTCTC
Organism: Plecturocebus donacophilus; assembly: GCA_004027715.1. Classification (NCBI taxonomy): domain Eukaryota; kingdom Metazoa; phylum Chordata; class Mammalia; order Primates; family Pitheciidae; genus Plecturocebus; species Plecturocebus donacophilus. The sequence continues at coordinate 28,187 of PVKP010014656.1, forward strand.
CATGTTGATCAGGCTGGTCTCAAACTCCTGACCTCAGGTGATGCATCTGCCTCAGCCTCCCAAAGTGCTAGGATTACAGGCGTGAGCTATTGCACCCAGCTCACCCCCAACATTTTTATAAGATAAAATGAAGACTGGAGTTGAAGACTGATCAGTGCAAGCATAGAATAAAAGTAATTCTGGAAGATGTGATATGGGAAGGTAGCACAGGTGAAGCAGAGACACAGGAGATAGGGAAAAGAAGCTGGAAGCAGGGGCCATTGGAGGGAGAGTGAGATGGACACATTCAGGGCTGCAAAGCAAGTTCTGTGTGATTTGCTCACCTCTCAGTTGTGGGAACCCTCAAAATGTGTACAGTTCTCTCCCAGTGGCATGCCTTTTGACCACAATGGATGAACTGTGCCCAGAATGCTCACTTTATAATGCTCCACTGATCCCCATGTTTTGTTTTGTTTCTAAAGGACAATCGGCCTTTGAGTAATGGCAAAAAACCTTCTTAAGTATCTACAATGTATGGTCCCTGGGAAGCTCACGACTATAAGTCAAACCTTGGGAAGTAACTTAGTCTGATGCCTTTCCAGCGTCATCAGCGTCATGCTGTTACAATCCCAAACCATGAGGGCTTTAGACATCTTCACACCAAAGGGCATCACTGTCCCTGAAAGAGAGAAACCTGGACACATGGACCACAAAGAAGATGACCTGCAGAGTGGGCTGCCAAAAGAAGCCACCGTTCTAGGGGTAAGTCCATCTCATTAAACGGGAATACTGAGAAAATACTTTGTAAATGTATCTAGACTACAGACCTACAGTGGGTCTGGGAACCTCTTTCACTCTTTTCTGGCTGATTCCAGGCTAACGGGGACATAAAATGGAGCTTTAAGGGAAGACTATATTCTCTGCAGCAATTTCTACAAACTAAAACTATTTGATCTTTTCCATTAGCATGCTTCACAATGAACAAATTAGTCTTTTTTTATTTTGTCTTTAGTAAAGATGGTCTATTTAACCATATGGATTTTACTCAGTATGATTAAATTAGATATTCTTAACTTTGAGCTCATTTTTCAGATATTTTGAGATGAGATAATGAAGACTAATCTCATGATCCATTTTCTCCCTGTCCATATGGGTAACTATAAGACTTCCAGGTGTCCCAGATCATTGTCCCTCAAATCCAGAACTTTAATCTCCATATGGTTTTGAATGCCCTCTTATAATACCCAACTCTTATTCACTCCCAGTTTTAGATGGATCTGCCTTCCCTGTTTCTTCACTATTCTTAGTATAGCTGGTAATCTTTTAAAAATGAAAGTTAGATCATATATTCTTCTGGCCCCAAATTATCGGTGGGATTCCTTTTTTTGCTCAAAATGAAAAGCAAAGTTGGTAAAACAGAGCTAAAAATCCCCACGTAGTTTGCCCCATGCCCCTAGTACTTCACAGGCCTCATGTCCTACACTTTGCTTTTAACTCTATTCTGCCATCCATGGAACTTATATGTAAAGGACGTAGTACATATAAGCTCTCCAATGGTAGCGATTTTCATTTGCTTCATTCCCTGGAGCCTGGCACACCACAGGTATCCAATAACTACTGATGATATGAGTGGTTGACTTTTTTATTTTTCCTATGTTTGCATCGTCTTTCAATTGCACATGCATTAAACTATGAGCAAAAGCATGGGCTTTGGAGCAAGCTAACAGCTAAAACTTCAGTTCTTCCACTTGTGAAATAATTATTATTAAAATTCAGTGACGAACAAAATAAGATGAATTACAGCAGAAGAGACAACCTGCTCTATCTAATTTCAACTGAAAAAGTGTTTCATTAATACTCCTGTGAAAAGTTGGCTATTTCTACCTCACTGGACAGCTTTTTAATCTACTTTTCAAGGAAATACATTTAAAAACTGTCAAGTATCTTTTTCAAACAAAGTTAAAATATGTATATGATCACTTTCCGATTTGCTAGTTTAATAATCGTGTCAGAACAGATTAGCTATGTATGACTTCCTCTAGAAACATTTCTGTTGGCTCCTTGTAACATTTTTTGCTCTTTAATATAACAAATAATAATGTATTTTTATACTCTTTATACTTCACAATGTGCATTCAAATAATCACTTTCATCTGTTTGAAGTGTATTCTAGATTTCCTGTCTTCTCTCCTGCAGACTGTCCAGATCCTGTGTTGCCTGATGATATCAAGTTTGGGGGTCATCTTGGTTTTTGCTCCCTACCCTTCCCACTTCAATTCCGCAATTTCCACCACTTTGATGTCTGGGTACCCATTTTTAGGAGCTCTGTGTGTGAGTAGAATGGGGGTCTCTAATGCTTTATAAATGCTAACCGGGTGCATAGTCATGAGTGACTCAGACTCTAAGAGGCCAAAGAGAAGGCAAGGCCTCAACTTTCCTTCTATCATTGTCCCACACCACGTTTTCCCTATTCAAGAAGAGCAGTAGAGAGACTTAATCTGTCTTCCTGCAGAGCAGGGGGCAAGAGGAAACGGTAATACAATGGGTATACCAGCGCAGCCTTTTTTACCTGGCATTACAGCATACCTCTGGAAAAGTGGATACTTCTTCATATCCCTCTTTGGGGCTTTGATGAGGCCATTGGATTCCCTCCATTGTGAGAATAATTAAATTTTCAGGTAGAGAGTGAGAAGGCCATTTTTAAATAATAAATTGAGCACCACTGGTTGATGCCACAGGTTTGCAGAGATTTGGATTCACAAGAATAGGATTAATGGGAGGCAGGAACATGCTTGCTACATGTTCAGAGGTAATCCTGGGCACTTGAGAAACTCTTTTTGCTACCTTCCACCTAATGGTTCATGAAAAAGGGCCTAGTAGATCTGTTTTGCAGAGAGTGGCCAGGGCAAACTCACACTTCCCACCAAGGGTTATTTCTTCTCCACATAGTATTTTATACAAAGGAGAAAAAGCAAACATTCTGGGAAGATGACATATACTAAGATACACTTCTGTGTGGATATAGTTCCTGTGTGAACACAAACTGTGCAGTCAAGAGCAAAATTTGTCTTTGACGTCTCCCTATAATCAGTGGGGCCCACATCTCCTTAGAGAAGGTAGTGTTAGCTCATACTGGACACTCTTTGCCTGTGACTATTCAGTATCCAGGCCACACACTCAAGCAACTTTTCAGCTTCTCAGAATACCTTTCCTCTGCCAACTGGATCTTTAATACCACTGGGATTAAATATTGACTTCTGGGTCTTTATGATAAAGACTTCACGTCAGGGCCTGTTCTTCCCACTTTCCTCAGCTCCCATTCTGACTCAAGCAACATACACCAATAACTTCCAGTCCATGTGTTTCCATACCTCGTTCCATCAGAGCCTCTTTCCTGAGTGCTTCTGTGGGTTGTTCCCATCTCTGTATACACCTGAGTCACTGGTCCATCTCAACCTCCTTTCAACCCTGTAACGTAACACTCTTCTCATCCCCATGTACACCTTTTCTCTAGGCCTCCTCAGTTCCTAGTGATTTCCACTAAAACAAATCCAACCCCTCTGTGTATCTGCATGTCATTAAAAGTTGATATAGACATTCTTACATCAGGTGGGAACTAGGCCTTTCTAGAAATGTGGACACACACAATTTCTGCAGTGTTCTCTCTCTAAAAATTTTCCAACAGCACTTTTTGATTGAGTGATTGATAGTGACATGGTGGGCACATTTCCACAAGACGATTGAACTGATCATTTCTCTCTTTTCTGAGCAGTTTGGCATTACTGGATCCCTCTCAATTATCTCTGGAAAGCAATCAACTAAGCCCTTAGTAAGTATAAGGACCATCAAATCTCAGCTGGTTGGAATTGAAAGAATGTCAGAGTTAATTTTTTTAGTTCAAAATTCCTATTTTACAGTTAAGGGAGACAAAGCTTATAATAGGGAAGCCCAGGTTCTCCTGGCTGTTCCATTGGTAGAACCAAGGGTAGAGCCCAAATTTCTTGCCTCCTAGATTATATAGTCTATATCCTGGGAAACCCCTTACTCCCCAGGCAAACCAGGATAGCTGGTTTACCCTACTCAATGGCCATGGTAACAAGTTGAAAGAAGTCCATGATATATTTTCAAATTTCTACTACTTAAGCAACTGAAATAAACCTCATCCAGTCAAATATCAGGTAGGGAGGCATTCATTTCTCTGGTAGAAGAGTGTGTTGTCATATTTTTCTAGGCTGGAGGAGACTATTTCCATCCAAAAACCCATTCTTTATAATTGGATATCTGAGAAAAATATCACTTCAAATTAAGGTGGTAGAGAATGTGGGTGATGGACTGGGGGTAAGGGGAATTTCTGCAATGTCAGCACTGATTGCAGCACAAAACACAAAGACAATACCACTCATGCCACTGCCAACATCCCCTTGGCTTCCTCAACCACTTTAGAATTATTATATTGCCCTAAGTGCATCTAGAATATGACCTTTGGTCCCTCCTTAGAAATCCAATTTATGGCTTCTTACTTAAAGGAGCAGCTTCAGAGAAAAGACAGAAGCAAACTGGAGAAGTTGGAATACCGACCTACAGATGGATCAGGCCTAAGAGAACCACATTCACCACACCATTTCCCAAGTCCTCTTCTACAGTTTGGGAGAAAGGATTCTCCCATAGCGTGATGATTCATTAGCAAAGACACACATGCTCTTCCCTGTTTAAGCATCATTGGAAGAGAATGTGTGTTGGGGAGGATAGTTGTCTTTCCCTTTTCTACTCCAGCTCTGTAGCTACATAAATTCACGCACTGAGTCTCTAGCAGATGAAAGGAAAACTAGTCCCAGTGAGCAATATCTTTGCCCAAAGCTACCATATGAACAATGGAGCCTACATGTTGTTCTCTGTCCCACATGTGGAGTCAAGTCAAGCATAGATTTCCCTTTCTGTCTATTCAGCACATTTGGGAAGCCACTTCTGAGATCAGACGATTCATCTTCCGCATTTTATAAATGAGATAACCGAAGCCCAGAGTAAGAAGGACTTGCTCAAGCACACAGATGAGTCAGTGACAGAGCTAGGATAAGAGTAGAGGTTTTTGGATTCTAAGTCCAGAACTATGACTCCAACCAATGAATGCTGTGAACTCTTCAAAATTCTCTTCTCTACTGTGTTCTAGACTGCAGCTTCAGTCATCAGGAGCATATACCAGCCTCATATGCCATCCATGTGTCCTCATCTGTGGCTAGTCAGACCTTGTATCTTCTTGAATCAGGATGTGGCTTTTCCTTAAATTACCTCTGTAGGTCTATGGCAGCGAAGAGAGAAAGGTTGCTATGGAGAGACTTAAAGGCTTTATAGCTTCTTCCTCCCTTTCTCCCTCCAAGGTTTGTGGGAAAAGTGGCTACAGTCTGATAATATTTCTGTTTGTGACTGGGTGGAGAGAGAAGCACAGGGTCTAATCCCATGCGCCTTTGTTTCATGCCATGTCATTTAGGAAAATCAAAGGCATATGCTTGTTATATTGAACAAATATTGCTTGCCAATTGAAAGTATACTTTATGTTCCCATATGTTTTCCAACTTTTCCAGTTTGCCTCCACCTTTTTTTTGAAGCTGCTCTTTTATGTAAATCAAATTCAAAGATTTGGTTTACCAGAGGGAACCAACCGTATTCTAGAAGCCTTTAAGGAAACAGAATGATTCTAAGGCTACTGAGGAAGTCACAGGAGATGTTGGCAGTGACTGTCTCTATCTTGAGTGCTACAGAGTCAAGGGGCCAGAACCCCTCTTCCTAAGGAGGAATTATCCATGCATTTTCTTATACTATAAGCATTTACTAATTATATCATATGATTAACTAAATAGTGACGAGGTATACAACGATGAATAAAACATAGTTTGTGTCCGCACAAGGAAACAGGAAGGAAACAGACCCAAGGAAGCACCATTGCAGTACAATGGACAGAGGGCCAATAGCATGAGTTGCTGATTCTGTGATGAGAGCCCAATGCAGAGTTTCTCTTCCAGGACCTGAGCAGCCTGACCTCAAATGCAGTGAGTTCTGTTACTGCAGGGACAGGACTCCTCCTCCTTGCTGATAGTGTGGTAGCCCTGAGGACTGCCTCTCAACCCTGTGGCTCAGAAAAGGAGTATCTATCCTCACTGCCTTATTCGGAGTACTATTATCCAATATATGAAATCAGAGATTGTCTCCTGACCAGTGTCAGTTTAACAGTGAGTAGCTTCAGATTGGATATCCTGTTGTGTGAAATCTCAGTGTCTTCCCTCTGCATAACCTCTGCTTTTCTGGCAGTCTCTGGTCCTGTTGGTCTGAATGCCTGGAGACAGACAGAAATAAACAAACACTTGTGGTTGGAAGAGACCTGTCTGCAGACTGCATGGTGTGGGGGGTGTACCAGACAAAGTCAGAAGAGGAAATCAAGGACAACAGGGAGACTATCACTCTTCTGGTTTTTCTTATCACAAACATTCCAACCTCGATGAGTTTAACTCTTAAAGTGCAACTTTTGTTGAACGGGCTTCTCCCTACTCATCACAGGCAGAAATATTGTTCACTTGAATTTTATATTAATCTGAGATTATCTCTTTTGGGTTCTTTTCTAGGGGTTGGATGCCCCTCCCTACTCCTTAAAGATGCTTGTCTTCTGATCATCAGTGAATTGAGGACTAGCAGAGGCTGTATATGTTCAATTTAATCTTCAAATGCAAGCCTGTATGCTACATTATGTTAGGCACAGAATGTGAACCTTAAGCCCAAATACATAATTATTTTGTCCGACAGAGTGGGGTTGGAAGGGAGAAAGCCTGTCATGGATTTGACTTCTAGAAAAAATGTCAATCTCTCTGGGCAGCATTTTCTTGGCACCTTTCTCCCAAACTTGATGATCACTACCTGTTTGTGGTGACAAGCCTTGCTTAGTCCATCCTATAAATGTAGGATCATGGTGCTAAAACCATAAACCAGTGGCCTTTTAAGAAGAAAGACTTGGCCAGGCACTGTGGCTCACGCCTGTAATCCCAGCACTTTGGGAGGCCGACGCAGGCAGATTACCTAGGTCAGGAGTTTGAGATCAGCCTGACCAACATGGAGAAACCCTGTGTCTACTAAAAATACAAAATTAGCTGGGCATGGTGGCACATGCCTATAATCCCAGCTACTCAGGAGGCTGAGGCAGGAGAATCACTTGAACCCAGGAAATGGAGGTTGCAGTGAGCTGAGATCACGCCATTGCATTCTAGCCTGGGCAACAAGAGTGAAACTCCATCTCAAAAAGAAGAAGAAAGACTTCTTCCTTTATGAATCCTTGTAGTATGAGCATGGGGAGCCCAAGGTAGTATCTCTCATTCCCTGGATCCATCTATCTCGCAAATCTCAGAAAACGTGTGCAAGCTTTTGCACTCCTGTGGGTCTGCCCATGTGACCCTGAGATTGTCAAAAGCAACCCCTTTGGTTCAGGAGCTAGGGGAAGTGGAAGAACACAGAGACCCATCTGAAGGAAGCCCAGCAGACAGTGTAATCCTGGCGCAGGACAGATACTGGGTAAAGAAATGGGGGTGGGAGAGGCATATTGGGGGTTTAATTTGAAAACAAATTTCATTACCTCAAACTGCCTCCCATTCTCCGACAACTGGAGTCTAAAAGAGCTTCCTACAACATCAGAAAAGTTTCAACATGCCAGACTAAGCAGATTCGAAAGGCCTACTCTGTTAATTAATGCAGCAATTATCTAGACAAAGGTAACAAATTTTAAAAATTAAAAAATATATAGTCAAGATTAGAAGAAGAAAGGAAGGAGGGCAGAAGGAAGAACAAATCAAAGAAGAAAGATGTCTTAAGATCCAGAAGCTAAGAAGGATTCTAAAGCCAAATCATCAAACAAGAGCTGAGGCCAAAAAACTAGGGAAGTCTGGATAGGAATAGGTGTTAGAGGCTAGGATCATGCACTTTTAACATCCATGATGAGATTTGACATTTGGCAGGACTATAAAGCTCATATTGAGCACCCTGCAAAAATGTTGAAAGCTGAGATGGAATATTTTCTCAATTTGTGAAAATAATATAAAGCAAATTCTGCCCAACATCCCAAGGAATTTCAAGGAAACCTTCCATCAGCTCACTAAGTTTTGTGCAAGCATGCCATCCAAATTCATAATTACATAAGGGAACCTCAAATAAAGGGATAAAGTTTAAAACTGCTACAAGATATGTGATCTAAGGTTTTAGCAGAATCAAATCTAAAATTACTATCTAAGGAGATGTCCATAAACCCAACTTGTACAATGCCTACCTATCAAAGAACCCTACTACTACCACCATCTACACACTGAAGTTATCCAATAACCAAAATATTATGAGAAGCATAACAAGAAGACAAAAAAAAAAAAAAACATGCGAAGCAGCAGCAAATGAGGAAACATGAAAATTAGAAGCTCAAGAATTGAGGATAATACAATAATTTGAACAAGGCTATTATGAAAATACATTTTAAATCATTAAAAATGTTTAAAAAGTAATATAAACCAGGCCAGGCATGGTGACTCACACCTGTAATCCCAGCACATTGGGAGGCTGAGGCAGTCGGATCACCTGAGATCAGGAGTTCGAGACTAGCCTGGCCAATATGGTGAAATGCAGTCTCTACTAAAAATACAAAAATTAGTTGGGAGTGGTGGTATGTGCCTGTAAACCCAGCTACTTGGGTGGTTGAAGCAGGGGAATTGCTTGAACTGGGGGGGCAGCGGTTGCAGTGAGCCAAGGTCGCACCATTGCACTCCAGCCTAGGTGACAGAATGAGAACCTGTCTCAAAAAAATAAAAAATAAAGTAATAGATATCAAAATGGAAAAAAATGACATTAAAAAAAGTCGTGCATTTGAGAAAAGAAATGAAATCATATAATCGGAAATGAAAATTGTCTTTGAAATTAAATACTGAGCAGATCAGTTAAACAGCAGATTCAATACATTCAAGGAAACAAAGCAAAATGGAATTTAGATTCGATTAAATCACACAGAACAACACATTACATGTGTTTGGAAAAGATGGATGAAAGCTTAAAAGGCATGATGGATACAGGGAAGTGGAGAGATTCAACATATATCTAATATGAGTCCCAGTAAGAGATTATGGAAGAGAGAATGTATGCAAAAGTAAATAACTATAAATTTTTTAGAATTTAATAAAAACATGAGATTTCAGACTGAAGGAATGCACCAAAACCACTGCAGGATACACAGAATCAAATACACACCTAGAAATATCATCATGACAATAAAAAGCACCATAGCCAGAAAGAAAATAATAAAAGCAACCAGAGATAAGTGGCAGATTACTCTCATCTGTCATTAGGTGGCATACCAAAGTTCTGAGATGAGACAATTGCTGCTAATGTCCCTTCTTCTATTAAGAAATCTGAAGGAGAAAGCAGAAAAGAGGATTCAGCAGTTTTCCCTGTCCCCTTTTCTTGCACTGCTGGAGGCTCATTGCCCCGTCTTCTCTCAGTCAGGCACAAGGGCTAGCTTGTGTTGGGTACCAGCCATTCATGTCCTGATTTGCAGGGTGTCCTCGTGGTGATGCTCACCTTCACTGTGCTGGAGCTCTTATTAGCTGCATACGGTTCTGTCTTTTGGTGGAAACAGCTCTACTCCAATAACCCTGGGGTGAGTATGCTGACATGTCACATCATACCCGCTGTGTCCCAGGTCCAGGCTACAATAATCCAGGCCCAAAAAAGTGGCAAAAAGAAGAATCAATTATTGTTCATGAGGTGCATGTGGAAGGCAACTTTTATAATTTAAAAAATGTGTTTAAATAAATCATCTCCTTCCTGAGGACTGTCTGGTCATCTGGGATCAGCTGATGTCCACTGGGAAGCTGACCAGGTAGAGAATTGCTTAATATGAAGCTAGTTGGCTTTAGAAATCACACAGCTAAACCGCTCATGAAAGAATCAAGACAGAGAAAATGAATGATACAGACTATTGGGCTGAGAATGAGAACGTGTCTCCCTTCACTTTTACCATGAACACAGCCACCTGCCTCCCGAGAGAGTCTCCCTAGCCAAGTTTCCTTGCTAATGTGATAAGACTTTACCAGAATGTCTCTGTCCTATTTATGCTTTCCTGTGCTCTTCCTTACATCCCCTTAGCTATTGATGTTACAATTTTAAAATATTTTCATTTCCCCCAAAAGCTACAGCAAAAAAAGAAATGTTTATAGAATTTGGATGAATTATGATTTAACTATGATCCTATTTAAAAATAGTAAAATACTTAGCAGACTGGAGAATGGCATTATTTTTAACTAATATTGCTGCAATTACATATTATGGCAAAGTTGGAAGAACTACTACTATACAACATTTGGGGAAAATGTATTATGAGTATTTTTTTAATCTATGAAATCAAAGTTTAAAAACTCTAACCAATTACATATTTTCTAGAGTTCATTTTTCTTGACCCAGTCACAAGATCATATTCAACAGGACAAAAAGAGTTCTTCAAGGTCTTGGATATAAGTAACTCTTGGCCTCAGAGGATAAAGGAAAAGTAACCCAGAAGTCATGGTCAAGTGTGATTAGACTTTCCTGAAATCTCCACCATTTCAGACACTGTGAAATAAATTTTTTCAATTAAAAAAACCTTCTGTTTTGTGTTTGTTTACTATGAGTCATCATTTAATTTCTCTTGAAAATAATTTCCTCAAAGCCCAGTCAGTAAAATTTTATTAGCACGTCTTCCAAAAATAGTCATAAACTTTATAAACTTCTTTGGGTAAACTGAGCAGAAAGTGATACAAAGAAGAGAAAATGTTCACTCATGCTAGTGTGAATTTGGTAAGTCATGTGGCTCTGCATGCTGTTTCTATATTATTTTCACACTCATATTGCTTAAGTATTTCATATTAGGGATTGTAAGAATACTTCAATTAAAAATTAAAGGCAATACGTAATTAAACTACTCTGCCCTGGCCAGTCTCTGAAAAACAGATCTACTGGGCCCTTTTTCATGAGCCGTTAGGTGAAAGGCAGCAAAGAGAGTTTCTCAAGTGCTCAGGATTACCTCTGAACACATAGCAAGCATGTCCCTGCCTCCCATAAATCTTACCATGTGAATCCAAATCTCTTCAAACCTATGCTGCCAACCAGTGGTGCTTGTTTTATTGTTTAAAAACAGCCTTCTTGGCCAAGTGTAGTGGCTCATGCCTGTAATCCCAACACTTTGGGAGGCCCAAGTGGGTGGATCACCTGAGGTCAGGAGTTCGAGACCAGCCTGGCCAACATGGTGAAGCCCCATCTCTCCAAAAATGCAAAAAAAAAAAAAATTAGCTGGGCGTTGTGGTATGCACTTGTAGTTCTACCTACTCAGGAGGCTGAGGCAGAAGAATCACTTTAACCTGGGAGATGGAGTTTGCAGTGAGCGAAGACTGTGTCATCGCACTCCAGGCTGGGTGATAAGAATGAAACTCCATTGCTCAAAATAAAATAAATAAATAAATAAAAATAGACTACACATAGTCTTTGAATTTATTTTAAATAAATAAAATGAAAATAATATTTAGTCATTGGCACATAAACTATGTTCTATTCTGTAATTTCAGGGTAGGAGTCAATGAAGACATCTTAGTCTTCTTAATAAATTACAGATAATCCATCTCTGAGTGACATGTTTCTGCTTCTAGCTTGGAGCCAAATGTTGCTCATGCTAAAAAGAATAATGTAATAACGTCTGTTTGGGTATTAATTCTATTTTGATCTATAGCACAATTTTGTAATTCAGATCATCTCCCTTGCACTTTGTACCACATGGGCATATTCTTTCTTCCCAGTCATTGCTGCAATTATCTTGTCTGTTCTTTGTGTCATATGTTCTGTGTGGGCCTCTGCATTGAACTCGATTTCTTGGGCAATTATGGAAATTCCAGTGTGGCTGCAGTTTAACTTTGCACTCTCTATGCATATGAGGTTTCCTAAATAAACTTGAAGAGTAGTAGAGTTTAAAAAATATATAACTTTCTACAACAAAGAATTATTGAGTCCAAATGACATCAGTGCTAATTTTGAGACACCTGCTATCCATGGTTGCTACAAACCAGGAAATACTAAAGTTATTATTTGTATACATTGGTTTTAGTTTTATGAAACAGTTTACCTTCATGATTTCATAGTTGAAATTATAATGAATTTAGGAATGTAAAGGATCAATATGGAAAGCAAGATTCCTAAAGGCAGTTTTTGTTGTTTTAATTAGTATTTGTGTAGTTTAAATCAGGAAGGATTTGACTGTAATTAGTTTTGCTTATCTTTCTGAAAGCTAAAATATTCTCTATTAAAAAGTGGCAACTACATCTGGTCCTGTAGCACTTTTACTAATGATATTTTTTTAAATTTCCAAATGCAAAGAATTGTTAAATGTTCTTAAATATTCTTACTACAAAAACAGAAAAAAGATAACCATGTGAGGTGATGGATATGTTAATTAGCTGGATTGTGGTAATCATTTTGGAGTGTATATGTGTATCAAAACATGTCATACCCCCTAAATATATATAATTTGTATTTGTCAAATATACCTCAATAAAGATGGAAAAATAGAGATTCAAAGTTAACAGCTGATTTTTATAATACAAAGGAATATGGTTTAACAGTAAGTTGGAAAATTCACCAAGTAAAAGTGAGAAACTCCTCTCAAAGGAGGGCAGAGCATGGCTGAGTTTAAAAAACATAGATTTTGCAGACAGGTCAAGTTAAGTTTGCCCCTTCCCCTGTCCTGTATGTCTTTGGGTGACATAACCTTGCTGTTCCTCACTTTCAGCACTGTAGAACTGTTAAAGGAATAAATGTTAGTGCATGTCAAAACAAACAAAACACCTTCTACAGTTCCCATCACATAGGGATACCCCATAACTTTTAGTTTCTTTATTACTCATGAGCATATGTGTAAGGACTTGTTTTGTATATACCATCTATTTTGTGTTTGCCATATGTTTGTAACCAATTTCACAAGAGAGTAAGTCTTCTGGATACAGTACTTTTCACCATGAAGATGGGGGGCTGGGCATGCTCTAGAATTCTAAAACTCTGTGACTCAACTATGATTCTGTGGTTCTACTACTGAGTAGAGTGTTCACTAAGGGCTCATTTCTAAGGGCTCCATGTTACTCTGGTGGTGAGATAGACCATGATTTGGGCTGCAATGTTTTCTCACTCTTTCTCTTACTAGAGTTCTGCCACTGAATCATGGAGTCAACATCCCAGGACAAAAAGGCAACTTACATCATCACTATACAACCAAACGAAACTATATTGACTGCATTTCCCTACAGACCTCATAGCTCTCTGCTGGATTTTCTGAAAGGAGAGCCAAGAGTGTTGGGGGGAAGTCCTCTCCAATCAATGGGTCTTCCCAAAGGGGAGAAAAGAAGTTTATTTACTCATGTATGTCTGCAGAGATAACCTCCGTCCAGTGATTTTCAAGGAGGGAGTTAATTCTACTTTTCCCCCTTCACCTTTCATGAGGAATTAGCACTGATCTTTGAATCCCAACAGAGGCGAATCAATAAACTAGTATAACTTTTTGAAATATCTCACTGACGAAGTGAACTCAGAGTATGGTGGCACCTCCCATGAAAGTAAAAAACCGTAAGTGGAGAGATTTGACTTCCATTTCGTGCTCTTAAAGGAATTGGGAGTGCTTCAAAAACCATATTGAAAACTTCATAGTGAACCAAATGATAAGACATACAAAATGTTTTTCATCATAAAGGCACCCAGGGGAGAACTTTATGCACAACCCCCACCCTTTGTACAACAGCAAAAATCATCACTCGGGGTGTCATGACCCAGAGGTGTGGCCTGGGTATAAAACCTAGACTGATAGAGAAATTTTGTCCTGAGAAGAGCCACTGTTGCTGTTCTTTTCCCTGTAGACTCCTACGAGCTGATAGGCCCACCAGGTCATTCTCATCTCTAGCTGAGTGCTTGGATGAAGGGATGTTAAATGCAAGCTCATCTCAGGTTCTCCACAATATGTCAGCAAACATTTTAAACTTTTAGACAACTGGGATGATCCCCAATTCCAAAAGCCTACACTGAGTGCTGGAAAATGCAGGGGCGGGGGTTGTTAGGATAATAATGGAATACTGGTGAGACAGAAGGAAAAAAACGTAAAGGTGAATACTTTGTAGTCCCTGTGCTCAAGAAGCTTATAATCTGGGGATAATCAGACATGTATTCAAATATGTCTGATATAAGATTAATTGGTAACACCAGGGAAAATAGAAAATAATAAAAATAAGAGTAAAGGATTTGAACCTGAAGATCCAGGCAAGCAAAGTGGGGAAGGAAATACATTGAACTGAGTCTCTTAATCTGAGAATGATAGACAAATGTGAAAGGAAGGCATTGGATAGATTGAAAAGTGTGCCGTGGAGGCACACCCTCAGGGACCTGGGGTGGCTCAAAGAGGCTTGGATACTTGTAACGCCATGTACTCATTTCTCTCCTCACAGGCTACCCAGATCCTCCTTGCTCTAATCATTGTGGGCCTTGGAACAATGTTTGTACTTAATTACATCCATTTCTCCCAAGGACTTCCCCTTGTTTTCCTCTCAGAATATCCATTTTGGGGAGCACTTATTGTGAGTACTGTCGATTAGAAGCTTTTGAGAAATTGCTATAATGACAGATTTGAACTGGTTCATGTCCTAGGGTAATGAATTCCATAAATATGGCCCTTCAGGAGACCAAAAAAGGCAGTTTACTTCATGGCAAAAGAAGCAACTCCATTTGGCCATTGAACTACCATCATTATTGTAATAACTACTCTTGGGTGCTTAAAAGTTTCCAAAACCTTTGTGTGTATAGCAAGACATTTGCTTCTCACTACCAACGTGGGAGACTAGATGGGCAAATATCATACTTTCTCCTCTGCAAATAAGGAAACAGCTCAAAAGTAGAGAATAACTTAAACACATCTAGCTAGTGTTCATGGAATCACAGATGCTGAAAGCTTAAGGAGAATGTTAAGATTATTATCACCCATCCTCTTTCTTAGCCTCAGAGATAATTTTATGAGTGCCACTCATCTAGGTAATGACGTATCCATAAATATTATTCTTAGCGCTTTCTATCCAGTCCCCACAGCCTGGATTCCTAATTTTTTGCCATAATATTCAAGGGTAGACTCATTAGAGCTTCTCCTAACATATGCCCCTGAGAAGACAGAAATATCACTGTCTGCTTTAGCTGTTATATTCTGGAAACCTAGAATCACACTTGAGGCATAGTATGCATGAACAAATGAATCAATTAATCAATCAATCAATGAACAAATAGGTAAAATAATGAATAAGTTTGGCCACTATCACTGACTATTAAAAATCCAGTTTCTTCTTTTGATAATCAGAAATACTTCATGCCTTTTCTATAATGTGCATGTCAGAAACAACCAGCAGAGTTTTCATTTCCCAATATAAATAATGTAATATTCAATATGATTTTCAAACTATACATGCCATACTGTAGAAAATCAAACAGCCAACCCTTCACTTTCTCATTTTACAACAGAATTTTCCCAATGTGACTGTGTAATCTGCACAGTGTGACTGTGAATTGAAATGAGGTTCTGGCCTGCTGTTTTTGAAAACCCTACTTTTCACTTAAAAGATATTTATTGAGCACATACCATGTCTTCAGTAGCATCCTAGGTGCTGAGACTGAGAATACTGGAAAACAGCCCCTTTCTGATCGAAGTGGTGAATTGTTTTTAGATTTAGACAGTTTGTCATCTAACTGGGTGACTAGACATGACTAGACATGAAAATGTCAAAAGTAACCCCAAATACATGTCCCTACACTTGTAAAAAGTGCTCTAAGAGAAGAATTCCAGGTGCCATGTGAGGGTTTCACAGAGGACTCACCTGACCTCGGAGGTCAGGGAAGTGGTTAGCACATAGTGGCTCACTGGGCAAAGTGGAAGGAAAGCATTCCCTGGCAAAGATAAAGCATGAGTCAAGGGCTTGGTGTGGGAAAGAGTAACCAAAAGAAGACCAATGAGTCTATCATGATGGCATAAAATGAGGCTATAAAGGTAGACTGTAACCAGGTCATGCCAACTCCCATAGTCATGTGAAGAACATGGAACTTCAGTGTGAAAGCATGGGAAATCCACTGAAAATTTTTAAAGGTGATAGTGACATTTGAAGACTTGTTGAAGTATGATTGTGTTTTCTGAGTGAGAAATTAATTCAATGATAACAGCAATCCTAGAGGAATCCAATGAGAGGAGGCTGCAATAATGCCGAAGAGGAAAGAGTTTCCCTGAACTAGCTTGGCGGCAATGGAGCTAGAGATGGAGAGCCTGAGTGACTTGGAGGTAGAATTGACAGGACTTGGCAGTCCAGTGTGGGGAATCAAGTGGAGGGAGGTATCAAAGGTACCTTTCTGATCTCCGCAAGTCAGCTGCAGATACGTGGACCATAAGACCCAGATGTTCCCGAGGTCCAACGCCAATTCCCACAGAGGAGGTTCCCATTCCCAGAACATTAACAAAGTAAGGGGCTCCACATGGAGTGACAGTTCTCCTTTTCCTGAGGTGGCACTAGGCTCTACACTCATGGAAAATGAGTGACTGTTATAACCACACTCGATATCAGCCCCCATTATCAGCCTTTAGAGGAGTCTTCCCTGAGAAAGTCTCCCTTCACCTGCTCAGAACAGGCACAGTTCCTCCTCTTCTCTTCAAGGCCTAGATCTCAGGAAATCTGTTTTTGGAGCCCCAGCTGGACCAAACATCTGGGCCATGTCCTCTGGATCTTAGAAGGGCCTGCTTGTCCCAGTTGACCCTGGCAGAGAGTGCTTGTTCAGTGCTGAGCAAACCCAGCACAATGTTTCTTCCAACCTACCCTATCTATGCTGACTCGCTACACCCTGATGCTCAGGTGGAAAAACTGGATGGTCTTGGAGATTTGCAAACAGATAGTTTGTGAATCCAAGGGAAATTATATTGCAAGGTGGTCAAGCACATCACCTGTTAACTTTTGTCTCTTGTCTTCTTAACAGTTTATGGTTACAGGGTACCTCACAGCAATCAAAGAGAAATCAAAAACAGGTGAGTCACTTTTGTGACTTTATGTAATGTGAAATATTCTATTTGCTTTATATCATCTTTATGTATGAAGCCTTTAGTAATAAAGTTACCTCTCAGGAAAATCTGTATGCATCCAAGTTGCAGTTCAGATCATTTCTATTTGCCAGTGCCATTATTTGCCCAACATTCTTACACTGGTTCCCATTTCCCTGGTCAAGTAAACTAAGAGTTGTTTATTGGAAACCATTCTGCATCCCTCTAATTCAATGTTCATAACTAGGAGTAATTCCCTGCCCCTCACCCCCAGGATCCAGAAAATATTGGACAATATCTGAAGATCCAATTTTTGGTCATCACAACTGGTGCTACTGGCAACTAGTGAGTAGAGGCCAGGGACATTTCTAAGCATCTAAAATGCATAGGACGGTCTCCATCACTCACAAAAATTATCCAACAAAAAAAGTCTATAGCACCATTGTTGAGAAACCTTGCTCTAACCAAAAGCAATCCTAAGATCTCAGTAATTCTTCCTCCCAATCCTAGACCTGTCTCCAATACCAACCGAAGCTTTTCTTTAGAGCCTGCCCAAAGTCTAGAAGAAAAAAATCTGGGCATCGATGTTGGATTGTTCTAGGATTGAACCAAGGCTACCACTCACTTCTGTGTTAACCTAAAGGGAAAAGTAGCTACTTCTAAGGATTATTTTGAGGATTTAATGAGATATTACTTATTAAGTGCATGATGATGCTTAAATGGTCATACTTCTTTCTAACCACCCTGATCTTGTTTAAGGTCCTGGGGATGTGGGCCTTCTCTGAAAGTCAGTTTAACTCTGCTCTTATGGACTTCTGCTAATTTCCTTTAGGGATAGTTACAAGCAATGGAGACATTCTGAGGAGGGGTGGGACAGATGCTCCCACTCTGCTTATGGAAATTATGCAGACAATGCAGATAAAGCCCCAAATGCTGGTCTCCCTGTATTGGCTTCCTTCTAGAGCTGAGAAATAGACAATTGGTAAGGAAAACCCACTCCTGACTCACTGAGGGCTATGCAGATGGAGAAATGATGGGGGCAGCATGCTGAACCGGCATCAGAAGACCTGGCTTTTCATCACAGCTCTTCCACAAACTGTGCAAGTGATTGCTCACAGACACTTCCTGAATTCCATTTATCTGTAAAATGGGATAACAACAAGTGTCCTTAGAAGAAGAATTAGAAGAGACGAGGCTGGGCATGTTCTTTGTAAAGCCCAATACATGTGAGGGATTGATTATCTAGAGACCTTAGTCTATCAAATGTCCTATGGGAGCCAAAATAGAGCCTTGAGAAAACAAGGAAACCAAAGACCAAGAGAGAGTTGGCCTATGTATATGGTCCTGTGGATTTGCTGCCAAAGTGCCTGTTTGCAATAAAAACCTGGGATTAGGGTAAACATTAAGTCACAAGTACAGTTCCAAGGTTTGCCACATGAAGCCACAGACTGCTCCAGAAAGGACTGGCTCTGTAAATGCATCATTGTATTTTCCACCACCATAGTCATAACAATCAATAAAGGTACCACAAATACCTGATGAGTGGAAATGTGAAGCTTTTCTTTCTTTCTTTCTTTCTTTTTTTTTTTTTTTTTAAAAAAAAGAGCAATGTCAGTCCTGGGAGTGGGTGTGAAGGAACAAATCGAATGACCCCCTTCCATTAAAGGAACTTGGATATACATACTCACCCACCCATACCCCACAAAAAATAGAAATGAATAAAGGGAATTGGGTGGGTCAATCTGAAATTTTTTTATTGAAACACTGAGTTCAAGAAAGAACACATTTAGAATACCTTTAAACCCCAGTCCAAACAGGTTAACATCTTTAAAAACGTTAATGATTTGGTTGGTTATTGCTTGAATTCTCCCAGGAAAGTACTGTAAACCACATTATTGCAGGATGTCACCTCTCTTGTTCATTTTCGTGTCTCTAGGGCCTAATGCAGTACTTACATGTATTTGGTGTGCATTAAATATTTATGAAATAAATGAATGAATGGATACTAACCTAAAAGTTAGGTGACATATTCACGTTTTTAAAGACAGAAATTGAGATTCTGAAAATTTAGGTAGATTGCATAAGGTCCTAGTGAAACCTGGACTTGAAATGAGGTTTCATTTCCAAGCCAAAATATTTGCTAATACACTGTACTGCTTCCAGATTATGAAAGAAGGTGCACTGGGATAAAATGAACATTTTTCTCTAGCATTAGACATAAAGTATCCTTGGCCCATTCTAAAACTTGGTGCATCTTCTGACTTTAATGAGTCAGAATTTAGTGTATTAAGCCTTACAATCATACTGATCTGATGGAACAACTCTTCCCTGAGCAGTATCTGGAAAGATAAAAGCACTAAGAATTTCTTACAAGGTATTTTGGCTTCAGTTTGGATTTTATTTATTTTATTATTTTTCAACTACCTTTCAGGGTCAAGGTGTCATGGCCATGAATGTTATCAGTTCCTTGGCTGCGATAACTGAAATTACTTTCACCATTCTCAGCTACAGACATCAAGACAAGTACTGCCAGATGCCTCCCCTTGAAGAAATATGTGTTTTAGGTAGAATTCTTTTCATTTTAAGTGATCTTATTTTGCACGATGAATCTGTAAAATCTTATCTGAACTGTGTTAGTGATACAATGATTCATTGATTTTTATTTTATTAACTGAAATTGTGTCAGCATTTGAATTGACGATAGAGAAGGGTATTGTGGAATTATTGTTGCAATCATTAAGGAGCCATATTTTCTGAACTTGAATCCTGTCACATAAGCTTGTCACCTTGGCCTAATATTGTATTATCTCTAAGCCTCGGTTTTCCTCGTGTGGAAAATGAACATAATAAGAATGCTTACGCCATGGGTTGTTGTGAAGCTTGTTTAAATTAAAACAGTACCCTGCACAGTTAAATAGTCAATAGGTTTAGCTAATACAATCATTATTGACATGGATTGAATTAAATTTTACCTTTTCAGCATAAATGAACAAAATGATATAAACGTTTTCTCAATAACACTAAGATCAAAATACAGTAGGAGAAGGTATTTAGAAGCCATTGAATAAAGTAAGGATTTTTAGAAGTTTAGGACATATGTTATTTCACATAATTGCAGCAATTTTATTCATTAAAGTAGATGAGAGATCTTTTATCGGGAAATGCAA
The DNA here is from genome assembly GCA_004027715.1 of Plecturocebus donacophilus. NCBI lineage: Eukaryota > Metazoa > Chordata > Mammalia > Primates > Pitheciidae > Plecturocebus > Plecturocebus donacophilus. Next base: position 48,464 of record PVKP010014656.1, read on the forward strand.
TTGTTGGTATAATTTAAAGTATTTATCTAACTAGTAATCAATGACATTATTTTTAACCATGTCAGTGACTCCAACAGGCCTTTCACTCTAGTTCCCTAAGCAAATCCTGGGGTTTTATTTTATTCCTACCAGCTATATCTTGAATGCTTGTGTTCTATAATTTTAAGAATATTTGAACCTGTTAGAAGGGAAATAAACTAGAATCACAGAAAATGGCCTTCCTCGGTAAAAGAAATGAGAAGTTAGTTCCTAACTATAAAATTTTATTTAATCCTCACAATCACTTGGTGAAATGATCCTAGGGATCCTCTCATGTTTTCTGAGATAAATTCTAAAATTGGACTCATGATAGATTACTAAAGAAAGCCAGAAAACAACATCAGCAATAAACCCTCTCCTAACTTGGCCAAGAACATGATACAACCTTATAATTCTTGCCCATTTCCGAATGGACAGGAGCATACTGTTGTTCATTATGTTGGTATATATCAGGAAGAAATAGTATATACTGAAAGGGTTAAATCTCCAGATATATGAAATTCTGCTATTTCCTGCCCTCCATGGATAGGTCTTGTAAGATTAGTTATGTGACTACAGAACCATGAACTCTCTCTTCCTAGTTCTCACTTACATAGCTTAACAATTTCTTGCTGTAACCCAAACATCATAAGCTAAAAGAGCCAGAACAGTGGGCTTTAGACATCTCTTCAGCTGACCTCTGTCCTGAAGACCAATCTGTTGTCTCTACTGTGACCAGAGTAATCACTTAAAAATGTAAATCAGAGCAATTACTTAATGGCTTTCTGTAAAACATATGATGATTAAGACCCAAATCTTAAGGGCCTTACCAAACTCTGTAACACCTATCCTACTCAGCTTTCCAACATTATTCCAGGACTTTACCCTGCTTACTCCACACTCCAGTCACTTCCTAGAATCCCTTAATGTGTCAAGTATCCACTGCCCCAAAATGATCATGGGATCAGCCTCTTCCTGCCTTGAATGGTCCCCAGGCCAGTTATACAATTAACTCAGCCTCATACTTAAATCTCAACTGAAGCACCACTTCTTTAAGAAAGTTCTTCCTGACTACAGCTCTACTCTCATGTCTGCATAGATCTCCCATTATAGTAGCACACAGCTCCCAATCCTTCTTCACAGCATTTATCACAATTTACTTAAGTAGATAATCATCTAATTACTTGTTATTGTCTGCCTCCCTTACAGTGATGTAAGTTCCACAAAATCCAAGACCAGGTATACCTTGCTCAATGGAAAAAGTCAGTAAATTGCATACAGTAGGGTCTTCATACATTTTAGTTTTACCAACAAATCTTGAATATATAAGATTTTGGGTGTATGGCAGGGAAACCAAGATTCACAAACACACAGTTATTTGTTCAATGTTAAGTGTGACCCTGAATCCACTTTAACCCAGATCTTTCTGTCTTCATATTTTAAGCTTTTGAGGCACCATCAGGTACCATGTTGCTTCTCAATCCAAACATTACCTTAAAGCAAAATAAGCAAAATGGAAATCTGTGGGCTACATTCAGCCTGCATATATATTCTATTTGGCTCACACAGGTGAACACATAACTGGAAATTTTCAGCTCAATAAGTATGTATACCCAGCTTCTTTAGGGAAAAACAAAGAAAATAGGCATCATGGTACCCATGTTCCCACATGACCGCAGTTGGCTGGAATTGAGTAATGGATGCTTCCTATGAATACTATTACTCTCAATTTTCTCCCTATTTAGTTCAACATGGTTGCCCAGCTGCCACGGACTTTGGAGTTTGTTATCTCTGCCTTATCAGAAAGATACAAGATGAAAATTTTGCAATGTCTGATGGCTACAGAACCATCTAAAATATGGTTTTCCCATACTTGGTGATAGAGTCTAAAGGGTTCTCAGCTTATGTATTTAAAATAAAAGCTCTCATTTCAAATGTCTTTTATTTCTTCTCATTATTTGCAGGGAATTTTGTCAATATTACTGATCATCAGCATAGCAGAGCTCAGCATCTCTGTGACTATTGCATCCTTTAGAAGCAAGTGCTGGACGCAGTCAGATGAGGTGTGTTCCATGTTATTAAGAGAACAGATTCCTGTTGGGATACTGCACACAATGATGTCTGGTTTATTAGTAGGAAGAGCAGCATGCTCAGATGCTGAACTGAAACGTCTAACTTTAGGAAGGTCAGAAAGGGACAATCTTAAGACTGAAGCTCACCCCACCATTTGAAACAATTATGCTTTCCTTTCTTGTCCTACCTACTATATACTCAGTCACCTCTGTTCAGACATAGCTCCTTATGTCCCTGCCAAAAATATGTAATATCAGACTTAATAGGAGCCCAAATTACTGTGACACGAGGTGTGTGTTCTTGGATCATAAGATCTGTGACACAGTTCCACCACCAGAAAAGAAGTAGGGAAAAATAAAACTATTAATCCTGACACTACATATATTTGTAATAATTGTTATAGTTTGTATTTACTGAATTCTGACTATATCAGTCACTGTTATAATCACTGAGCACCAACTTAATCTTCACAAAACTATTATAACATGTTTATTTTACATATGAAGGAAGTAAGGCACAAAGAGGCTAAATAACCTCTCCAGTATCACATAACATCAGGATTCTGACCCCCGTCGTAGGTCTCCAGAGCCTGCTTGCTAAGTCGCAAAATAGCAGTACAAGCCTTGTGATTCATGGAGTGTTCATTTCTCTCTCTCTTTTTTTACATCAACTTTATAGAAGTGTGATTTATAAACAACAAAATGTACCTATGTTTAACTACCATCACAATCAAGGTATAGTGCATTCCTATCACCCCAGAAGGTTCACTGGAACCCATTTTCAGTCAATGTTCTCATCACCAATATTGGTTTTGACTTTCCAAAATGTAATACTCATGGAATCAGAAGTAAGTACTCTCTGTCTATGGCTTCTATGGCTTCTTTCACACAGAAACACATTTTTGAGAATCATCTATGTTGTTGCCTCTATCAAGAATCCATTCCTTTTCTGTATGGACACACCACAAATTTGTTTATTCATTTATTTATTATTTTTTTTTTGGAGTCAAGGTCTCACTGTATCACTCAGCCTGGAGTGCAGTGACACTATCTCGGCTCACTGCAGCGTCAATCTTCTGTACTCAAGCAACCCTTCCACCTCAGCCTCCCTAATAGCTGGGACTGTAGGCATGCGCCACCATGCCCAGCTAATCTTTTGCGTGTTTTTTGTAGAAACAGGGTTTTGCCATGTTGCCTGGGCTGGTCTCAAACTCCTTGGCTCAAGTGATCCACCTACCTCGACCTCCCAAAGTTCTTGGATTACAGGGGTGTGCCACCGTACCTGGTCCATTTACCTTTTGATGAGTATTTAGGTTGTTTAAGGTTCTGAACTATTATCAATAAGTTACTAAGAGTATTTGAATTCACATGTTTATGTGGACATATTTTTATTTCTCCTGGAGTGTTGCATCTAGGATTTGATTGCTAGATTGTATGGTAACCAGATGTTTAACTTTATAAGAAAATGCCAGAGTTCGTCAAAGTGGCTCTATTGCTCTTCATTCTCATCAACAATGTTTGAGAGGTACAATTGCTCCATATCATCATTATGTACTGGCATCTCATTGTAGTTTTAATTTACATTTCCCTAATGACTAATGATGACACTCTTGCTATGTTTATTACCCATTTGTGTATCTTCTTTTGAGATGTCTGTTCAAATATTTAGCTGAATTTTATTGGATTATCTTCTTATTAACTTTATAGCAGACTAATTAATTCTTAATACAAGTCCCTTACTAATATTTGTTTCACTCCGTGACTTGCCTTTTCATTTTCTTTTTTTTTTTTT
>PVKP010014657.1:0-52313 GCA_004027715.1 Plecturocebus donacophilus
TCATCCAACTATCCAACTTCAAGATGTGTGGCCCTATCTGGCTTCCTGCCCTCATGTCCGGCTCTTGTTTAGCAACACAATAGCTCAGGCTGGGGCTGCCAGGCGGGCAGCTTAACCCCTTCGAGGCCACGAGACACCTCCCCTACCCCTCACCACAGTAAGCTGAAATTGGCAGGGCTGCCCGGGGGCTAAGCAGCTCTTGGGCCCCTCGGAGGATACCTGCTGCCCTCCAGGGCAGGCAGAGGAGAGTCCCAGGCTCCCACCACCTGAGGATGGGCCAGGGCTCCTGGCCCTGGCTCCAGTGGCCTGTGGCAAAAGAGCCCTCCAGGTACACCCTCGGCTCCTCAGAGATGCCCCCCTGGGAATGCTCTTCCTCTCTGGTCAGAATCCTATCTGCCCATCACACAGGAGAAACGTCCACGCCGGGGAGGGAGCCTGGTGTGGAGCAGGTGCTCAGAGGTGCTTGCAATGTCCTCTCACTTGCACCCCCTTCCTCGTACCTGCTGGGCACCTGAGGACCCCTCACTGATGGGGCTTGACTGTACCTCGAGGGTGAAAACCTTTATGACATTCACAGCCAGGAGGGGCTCTGAGCCAGCTGGTACATCCAGCTACTGTTCCTTAAAGCTCTCATGTTATGTGCCATTCCCAACACCAGAGATGTAGATCTCACTTAATTGACTGAGGAAACATTGTTTCCCCATTTCACAGACGAGACACTTGAGACCTGGGGAAAGAGCCGGGGCTTTGGAGTATGAGATCCTGGTTCAAATCCCCACACCAGCTCATATGTTCCTAAAGCTCAGTTGCCTTCACTGAGATACAAAGAAAGAATAGGTCTACCCTGCGGCATTGTTAATGGTAGAATAATGAGCCCCATGTCATCTCTTGTTCCCCACTGCAGTTTGGAAACTCTGGGTAACTTTCCCAAGGTCACCCCAGAGCAAATGGGAGTGCTGGGATCTGTACCCCGGGCAGCTGTCTCCAGGCCAGGCTCTTGGCCCAGACCTCCTGTCCTCCTGACCTCTTGCTTCTGGGGGACTTCCTGGGCTGTGAAGGCCTCTGGGCTCTGGTGCCCCAGCCTTTGAAAGGGTGCTGAGAGGAGAAAGTGAGGGGCCACTGTCCTGACTACAGCTCCCTCCACACACAGCAGCCCCTGTGGTTTTGGGGCAGGTACAGGAGGGGATTTCATGGGCAGGGCCTCAAATGCCCAGAGCCAAGCCTCAGTTTGCCCATCCTGAAATGTTGGCACTGGCTGATGGAGAGGGGCTGAGGCTCAGAGCTCCGCTTTTGGGGCCCCTCCCCAGATCGCAGCATAGAGCTTCGGTGGCGCATGGGAAGGGGGCTGAGGAGGAGGTGTCAGGCCTTGGTAAATCGTCTCCGGTCAGGGTAAGGGCACAGAGGCGAGGCCAAAGCCTGGGTGCCAGTCCTCTGTCCCGGCACGCTGGGTGACTGGGGCAGAATCCTGTCCTCTCTGAGTCTGGCCAGTGGGCCCTTTTGAGTTGGAGAGTCCACTTGTGGGAGAGCCAAGCCCCTGCCCTGCCCCTCAGCCCGGAGATGCCCATTTGTGCCCTTGGCACCACCTCTGGGTGCACCTTCCCCGACCCTGCTCTGAGCCATGAGGAGACCCAGCGTGCCTTCCAGGAGCTGCTCTGTCCTGGGAGCACAAGGACACCCATTCTACAGACCCTCCTGCCTTGGGCGCAGGGTGGCGGGTCTGGGGTGGAGGGGAGTGTGGGAGCCCCACTCACCGTGCCTGTGGGCTGAGGGATGTTTCTGTTCCGTCGGACTGTCTGTCTGTCCAGGGCTGAGTGTGAGTGGAGCTCTGTGGAGCCCGCTGGCCGACTGTCTCGGGAGGGGAGCCACACCCCGCCGGCGAGGGAGGCCTGGCTGCCTCCCCTTCAGGTTTTCCAGCTGGCCCTGGCCCACTTCCCCCCGGATGGTTTCCTGTTATTGTTCCTTTGTAAGGGCTGGGCTGGCTGCAGATAGGCAGGCCCCTCGGTGGGCGGCTGCCTCAGCCCCGGATGGCTGTTCCCACAGAGGCCTGGCCCTAGACCCTGCCTGGGACACCCCACTTGAACCCCAACTCCTGACCTCAGCTCTGGGACCCTGAGCCTAGCACCTGCCAAGATCCTGGCTGTGGGGACCCTTGGCTGCAGCATTGCATTTAACCCTCTTTGGAATGCTGCAGGCAGGTGTCATCACCCCCCCTTTTTTTTTTTTTGAGACAGAGTCTCACTCTGTCACCCAGGCTGGAGTACAGTGATGTGACCTCAGCTCACTGCAACTTCTGCCTCTTGGGTTTAAGCAATTCTCTGCCTCAGCCTCCTGAGTAGCTGGGACTACAGGCGTGCGCCACCATGCCCAACTATTTTTTGTATTTTTAGTAGAGATGGGGTTTTACTGTGTTGGCCAGGCTGGTCTTGAACTCCTGACCTTGTGATCTACCTGCCTTGGCCTCCCAAAGTGCTGGGATTACAGGCGTGAGCCACCGTGCTCAGCCTTATCACCCCCATTTTATAGCCTGGGAAGCTGAGGCTCGGTGAGTTTAAGGTGCTTGGCCACCCAGCTGGGTTATAACGGAGCCAAAAATTGCGTTGGGGTCAGCCTAGACCCAGAACTTGATTTTCCTTGGTGACCCCATGACGTCTTTGTGGGGACGGACTTTAAAGGTGATGGGGAGGTTGGCCTCTCCCGGTCAGGGTGGGCATGGACTCCAGCTTGAAGGCGCCAGCCTCGGTCTGTAGGGGCCGTTTGCCTTTAGGAATTGGGTGGAGTCAAGTGACCCAGCTCTGCTTCTGATGTGATCTCGGGCCAGTCATATCACCCTGGAGCTGCAGTTTTCTCATCCATAAAATGGGGATAATCACAGCCTCAGCCTCACAAAGCTCTTGAGATAAACGAAAATCAAAGAGGGACGTGAAAGACAGTGACATTGAGGTGGGACCAGAGCCCAGCAGAACCGGGAGGCTGGGGAAAGGGAGCAGCCAAGATTCTGCTAACCAGGAGAGACACAGGAGGAGCTTCTAAAAACGACAGAGGCCTGGGCTCACCCAGATCAAATGATTTGGAATCTCCCAGGGCAGACCCTGGGAATCTGTCCTTTGAAGAGTTGCTTCTGTTTTTCCAGGACGAATGGTTGGGAAGTCCCAAACTTGTTTTATTATACAGCTGGGCAAGCAGAGACCCTGAGAAAGAGAGGGCCTGGGGCGCTCAGCAAATCAGAGCACGAGATGGGGAATGAGACGGAAGGATATTTTTGGAGGAGGAGTGGACAGTGATTTCTCTGTCTCAGGCAGGTTGGGTTTGAGATGTTTGTTAGATACCCAGGTGGAGATGTCAGGCTGGTGGGGGAGACAGGGGTGAGTCCAGCTGGAGCTAAGGTTTGGAACCCATGAGCTTTGCCTGGCACCTAAGGCCATGGGCATGGATCAGCTTGCAGGGAGGGAGGCCTCGGGCCCTCTGATATTTGGGGATCCTTTAGAAGAGGGTCCAGCGATGAAGGAGGAGTGCCAGGAGAGGGCAGAGAAGGAGGGCAGGGAGTGATCAGTGGGTCAGCCTGGCGAGTGTGAAGCCTGAGACTTGACTTTAGATTTGAAAGATGAGGTCATTAATGACTGTGACCAGAGCAGGTTAAACAGGAAAAGGCAGACAAGACAGATTGGAGGGGCTAGAGAAAGGGGGACAGGGACGCGGAGTCACGTGTGACTGTAGCTCCTTCCCCAAGTCTTGCAGTGAATGGGAGCAGAGAAGCGGGAGGGCTTTTTTAAACTATGGCAGCACACTCATGTCCCCAGGGAGTGTCCAGCAGATGGGAAGACAGACGATGCCGGAGCGTGAGGAGTGACCTGCTGGAAGAAGAACAGTCCTTGGGGCGGGATTCTGAGTGGGATCCAGCAATTCAACCGCCGAGTGTGGAAAGAACAAACAACAGCTCAGCGTTTCCTTCTCTGATGGGATTAACTCTGCTTTCTCCTGCCCAGAGGGTGGGCTGGCCACAGAGGAGCCGGGACAGTGCTCTGTCCCCTGTGTTCCAGTCCACACCCCTCTCACCCTTGCCTGTGTTGACCGCCTGTCCTCATGGTCTACGTGCCCATGGGGACACACTGGCCTGGGCATTGCTTCCTGCTGGGTCTCAGACTCAGGGCTGGTGGCAGACGGGGACAGGGCCTGTCCCGGCACCATCTGCCAATTCCCTTTGTACTCCCATTCTACGAGGAAGTTGACTCTGCCCTGAAAACTGCTTTTCCTGTGATCCATAAACAAAGGAATGGTTAGCTGGGCATGGGCTGTGGGCCCCAGTGTTGGGGATGGGGCCACCATAGCAGAGGTAGTTGAGACTACAGGAGAGAGGCTGCTGCCTCCTTGGTCCCCTGAGGATCTCATGCCTGATCTCTGGCACTGCCCAGGCTCTGCTCCAGCCTCTCTGGAGGCAAAGGAGGTAAGAGGAGGGCACAAGGCCAGGAAGTGCCATTCGGGAGCAAGGAAGGCGGCCGGTGGGCCGGCAGGAAATGGGACGGTCTGTGAGATCAGATTAGCAGTAGAGGAGGAAGCAACGGTGGAGGCATTGGGGGTGGGTCGGGGTGTGGGACGACCAGGCCCGGGACGCCCACCCAGCCTCTGCCAGGATGAAGGCTAACCCGGCAGGAACTGCTGCTCGAAGAGGTACTGGTGTGGGGGTGGCAGACCCCATTTGGATCCTGGCACAACCCGTCACTGCCTGTGTGACCTGGGCAGCCCGCTTGCCTCTCTGAGCCTCTTTCCTCACCTGTGGATTGGGTTATCTGTTCAGACTTTGCCGGCTTCTGGAAGCTCATGAGGCAATGAAAATAACAGGACCAGCAAGCCATATGGTGTGGCTGTTTCTCAAAGTGTGGTCTTCAAGCCATTTGTCCTGAGAGAAGGGGATTGAATATGCAGATTCCTGGGGTCCCACCCCAGGCTGACGGGGTCAGAGTGGCTGGCGATGGAATCCCAAGACCTATGTGTTTGTGCCTCCCCAGGCAACATGTTTGTGTTGTCACATTTGGGGACCATAGAGTTTGTGGGTGCTGCCAAGGCACTAAGCTCTCCTTGGGACTCCTCATTCAAACCTCAGGACAACCCTGGGGGGTGGTACTACTGTTGGCCCATTATGCAGATGGGAAAACAGAGGCTGGGAGTGAAAGACTTTCTGAGCTCAGAGTTTATCAGTGGTGGGATGGAAATTCTGAGCCATGCTTCTGTTTCCAGAGCTCAGCTCCTTACCCAAAAGCTTTCCTGCCCTGCTGTAATTGAGTGAGTAGCACTGTGTCAGGACACAGCAGGGGTTCCCCGAATGGGACTTCCCTTTCCTTCCTCCTCACAGCATGAGACACTCAAGGATGGGGCAGGAAAATGATGCCATCAGCTTCATCAGGCGTGGTCGTGGTGCAGCCCTGCAGCCTCACGCCTCGGGACTTTGCCCATGCTATTCCACCTTGTGCGTTTCCTTCTCTCTCCTTCCTCACCTGCTCACAGAGTCCCATCAGAGCCACCCCTATCTCACTCTCTCTGTGCTCCACTCCCTCTTCTGAGCTCCCGGGCACTTTATACAGACCGCATTCACAGCCCTCCTCTCTTTTCCCACCGGGATTGTGTCCTATTTGGATGCTTATCCCCAGTATCTGGTAATAGGTGAGTGCTCCCCAAATGAGAATTCGAAACTGTGCACTTGTTAGAACCAGGCAGTCAGCCCCCTGCTCCCTGGATTGGAGGGACCAGCAGGGAGAGTCCAGTGCTATGTGTTCCCAGGCAGGTGATGGTCTGATGGCAGAGGGCTTGGTGAGCCTGTCTGCTTAGTTACGGGCAAAGGAAAAACCCTTTTGCTCAGCCAGCTGTGCTGTGCTGAGGGGCAGACAAACTTCTAGGGAACAGACAATAGGGCCTATCTGAGGTAGTCTGCTGGGGCTCAGAAGGAGGAAGAGCAGGAAGGAGGAAGAGGGAGGGGTCCTACCTTCAGCTGTGATTCTGTACGAAACAGAAACAGAACGCTTGTGTTGGGAGTTGCCGGCCCAGGAAGGAGGAGCAGGGAGGGGTCTTATCTTCAGCTGTGATTCTACAAGAAACAGAATGCTTGTGATGGGAGCTACAGACACAGCTGAGAATCCTCCGAGCAGAAACTGGGCCGGGCTCACTTTGGGGCTCCTGGACATGAGCTCAAGGTGGGCACCAGTCAGGGATCAAAAGCCCACTTTTTGAATGAATGAATGAATGCGTGAATGAATGAATGAATGGGTGGATGAAACACTGGTAGGTTGAGGCAGACACGAGGTGCAGGGCTGGGAGTGTGCCTGTGTTCTGTGATATGTTCTGGTGGACAGTGGATTCTTTTCCCGAAGGCTCCAAGGAGTCACCAAATCAGTCAATCAATCAATCAACCAGTCTCTCAGTCCTGGTGGGTGCCCAGCTCTGCACCAGGCTGGGGATGGGGATCCAGGGAATTAAAAGAGGCAGTCCCTTGACAAACTCCAAGGCTGGGCAGGAGTTAGAGTCATCAGCACTCCCTGAGCACCTCCTACATGTCATCTCTCTCAGGCTCGGTATCTTATTTCTCATACTTCATGGAGTCCTTGAGAGAGAGTTGAGGGTCTGCCCATTTTACAGAATTAAGTAACAGGTCCAGCATGGCATTGTCCAGTTCACACCAGGCTGTGTGTGTCTGCTGAACCATGCTGAATACTCTAGATCCATTCCGAGCCTTCTCTCCTCTAAGCCCTTTCCCATGCTGCCCTCCCCACCTAGGATGCGCTTTCCTTCCTCCCTCTACAACCCAAAGCTCCCAGCCCCTCATGCTCAGGTCAAACTCGCCACACCCCCATGCAGCCTTCCAGACTCCTATTCTGAAAGCATACCTGAGAAGCTTCTGCCACACTCTGTCTATGCACTCCATCTCCATTTTCTCATGTAATGATGCTTCGCAATAGCCCTGAAAGATGGAAGTGCTATTTGTATTCCCATTTCCCTGATGACAGAGCTGAGGCTCAGAGAGGCTGAGTAACTTGCTCAAGGTCACACAGCTTCTGAGTAGCAGAACCAAGATTTCAACCCTTATGTTTCTCTTCCCAGTTTAATGCTCACTCAATAGCATCATTCTTCTTCTAATAACTTGGCATTGTTCACCGATGTTTTATGTTCATTTGTTATTTAGAAAATACCTTGGCGCCCAGGCTTTGCCCAGCCCTGTGCTAGGCATGGAGATGAGGGGATGACTCAGGCTGGGTCCTTGTCTCTGATGTGCCCCACTCTGGTGGGAGGGACAGACACCAAGACAGGCATGGGCCACACTGAGGGAAGAGGTGTGCACCCTGAGTTGGGGGTGCCCGGACGAGGTGGCCTGGGAGCTGCTGGAGGACTGGGTTCCCAAGCTGATCTGAAAGAATGGGCAGGAGCTCACCAGAGGCAGAGTGGGGGAAGAGCTCTGCAGACAGCAGAATGGCAGGATCACAGGCACGGAGGCCTCTTAGGGACGGAGAAGGCATTCCAAGGGGCGGCGGAGCACTAGGGCTGGGAGGGGAAGAGGGACTGGCGGGCGGGGTTGGGGGGAGGCCGGGGGGTAGAGGGCCTGTCACACCACACTGAGGAGCTCAAGCAGGGCACTCCTGGGGGCCTCATACCGGCCAGGGACCCAAGGACCCCTGGATTTTAGGAGAGGTGCCCCCTTGTCCAGTCTACCATGTCCACATGCAGTTGCCAGCTGGCCAGGCCGGCTCCTGTGTGCTGTGGTCAGGCCAGGGAGAGGCCACCAGCTGAGGAACTGCAAGTGATTGTGGCTCAGGATGCCGTCGCTGGAGTGGGGTGAGGAAGGGGGCTAAGTGCAGCCTCTCTTTGGCCAGGAAAGGCCAAGTGAACAGGGTTTGAATTCCCGACAGGGAGAACAATGCCTTGCTGTAGCCCCTGGGAGGGAGCGCTTTTCCAGATGTTTCTCACTTTTCTCTCACAGCATCCTGGGAAGGCTGATAGGGAAGTGGAGCTCCCAGAGGCGGAGGGAAGATGTTGCCCTGTTGCTACGTGCTGGGGCACATCTGCTACTCACGGTCTGGCTGATCCTGGACCAGCCACAAGGCCTTCGGTGCCTCAGTTTTCCCTTCTATAAGATGGGGGTGATGGCTTGCCTTCCTCCCAGGGTTGCTGGAAGAACTAATTGAGAAGCTGCATGTAAAGTGCATAGAATAGTCTCTGGTATACAGTAAGTGCTCAATACATGTTTGTCATGACAGTGAAGCCGCAGAGAGGTAAATGGTGGGGGCCCCTGTGTGTGTGTGTGAGGATGACCGTGTATACTTCCGAGCGTGTTAGCATGGGCATGGCATGTGCACGGTGTCTGGCAGCCGTGTGGCTCCATGTGAGTGTGCAAGAACATGCATGGCATGTGCAATGCATCCACAGGGATGTGACCGCGTGTGCTGTGTTCATGGTGCAGCCAGGTTGAGGTCTTGGGCAGCATCTTCCTCCTCCATTGTCTGGAGTCATCGGTCACCCCACTGCCCAAGCCTCCTGTGTATCCATCACCTGCCGAAGCCTGGAATGGGCAAGACCTTCCTTGGTGTGGTCTAGTGAGCCAGGCAGGGCCGGGTGGGACCAAAGTCCCTGCCTGGCTGTCTGGAGGGCAGGCCTGAGTCTGGAGGAAGCCTCGTCCAGCGGAAGCCAGGGCTTCCTGTTTCTAGACCCTACATTCCTTGTGCCCTCTGTGAAAGCATCCTGGAAAACAATAGGTCGGAGGCTGCACCATCTGTGAGGCAGGAAGGCGGGTCAATCACTCCCACCTCTTGATGGGGCAAACAGACACAGCTCCGCACCAGCCCTCAGCTGGGCATTGTGGCAGCAGGCCCAGAACCAGGCAAGCCTGGGCCATCTGCCTCCTGCCTGTCTGAGTCTCTTCTCCAGGCCACCTGCAGATCCCTCGGTCATACTGCCCTCTGTGGCCTGAGACGAGTCCCCTGGGCAAAGTCCAGCTTGGGGAGGAGGTGTCTGAGCTGGTCCCGGGGAAGGAAGCTGCTAGGAAAAGCTCAAGTCCGATTGGCTGGGACTGACTGCACAGGCTGGTGGAGGCCTCGAGGATCCCCCAGCTTTACCCGCCTGCCTGCCTTGCCACTGAGAACCAAGAGTGAAAAAAGAGAGGCTCTGACCAGCCAAAAGAAAGAATCCTCCCAGCCTCTGTGCTAAAGCTCCATATGCATAGGCATGTCTCTGAGCCTGTTAACTCTTGGTTTACAAACAGTCCTAACAAGTCCAGTTCTCCAGGGCAGAGGGGCACAGGGGTAAGTGGGCTGGGAAGCAGAAGCCCCCGTTTTCTGATCCCAGGCTCTGCTGCTGACTGGATCTCTTGGCATGAAGGCGTATGTAAGGCTGACTGCTTATCAGTGCTTTTTGTCTCAGTTTTCTCCTTCATGAAAAGGTTGTACCTTGCCATGTTCTGCTGAACTCACAGACAGCCGGAGTGGGTCACATGAGCGACAATTCTCCAAGTGCTTTGTAAACTGATGAATGATGCCTCTTTCTCTGCCATTCCCAGAGAGGGCACAGAAACTCTGCGTTCCACCCCAGTCTTGTCCTATGTGGCACTTCCATTGGCTGTTCCTGAGTTGTATCCTTTGTAATAAATGAGTAATCAAAAGCAAAGCCCTTTTCTGGGTTCTGTGGGTTATTCTAGCAAATTATCGAATCTGGAGGAGGGCTGTGGGCACCCCCAAACTTGTAGTGGGGCAGGCAGAAGCATGGCTCACCTGGCGACCCCACTTATGGCTAGTGTCTAAGCCTTTATTAACCCGTGAAGTCTGCAATAAGTCTGGGTAGTTATGGTCGGAAATGGCTTGAATGGTTGGAAACCCAAGTGGTGTTGGAGAATTGGACAATTGGTTGTTGTTAGGAAAAAACCCACACTGCCTCCTGTGGGCCAGTCATGGAGCCTAGGGCTTTTTTTGGCCGGGCAGTTGTTGAGGGGGAGTGATAGGGTCTCGCTCTGTTGCTCAGGCTGGAGTGCAATGGTACGATCATGGCTTACTGCAGCTTCAACCACCTGGGCTCAAGTGATCCTCTGGCCTCAGTCTCCTGAGTAGCTGGGACTACAAGCACATACCATTAAGTCTGGATAATTAAAAATTTTTTTCTTTTGTAAAGATAGTGTCTCACTGTGTTGCCCAGGCTGGCCTTGAACTCCTGGACTCAAGCCACCTGGTGTTCTATACACACCAGCTTACCCACTCTCTCTCTTTCTTTGCAAGATGGTGGTTCTCAAAGTGTGGCCTAAACCAGCAGCCTCAGCAAATCTTGCTGAATCAGAAGCTCTGGGGGTGAGACCCAGCAATCTGTTACCAAGAGCTCCAGTGACTCTGATGCATGCCCAAGCTTGAGAACCGCTGCCCTGGAGCAGAGATTCTAGCTTCAGGATGTGCCCTGGAACTGCCCAACCAGCTCCCCTCCCCATATCCAAGTACTATCTGGGGGAAGGCACATGTAGAGATTCTGATTTAATTGGCCTAGTGGGGGCTGGACTTCACTATTTTTTTTTCTTTTTTTTGGAGACGGAGTCTTGCTCTGTTGCCCAGGCTGGAGTGCAGTGGTGCGATCTCGGCTCACTGCTACCTCTGCCTCCCGAGTTCAAGCAATTCTCCTGCCTCAGTCTCCTGAGTAGCTGGACTTACAAGTACATGCCACCACACCTGGATAACATTTTGTATTTTTACTAGAGACAGGGTCTCACTGTATTGGCCAGGCTGGTCTCGAACTCCTGATTTCAAGTGATCCACCCACCTTGGCCTCCCAAAGTGCTGGGATTACAGGCACGAGCCACCATGCCCAGCCGACTTCACTATTTTTTAAAGCTCCCCAGGAGGTTAATATGCTCCCGGGTCGGGTCTTTCAGCATTACCTTAAGAGGTAGCTACTGCTCTTAGCCCCATTTTGCAGGTGCAGAAGTTCTGGGAGATTAAAGGATGTGCCCAGGTTATACAGCCACATAAAGGGATGGGGAATTCTAAATCCCTACCTTTCCACTTCCCCTCCTTCCTCCCATTCATTGCTTTTTGCTTTATTTAGAACTGTGTGGTTCCCCAAGCAACTTTCTTTGGAAAATTAAACAATTCCTGATGTTGCCATCTAGTGGCTAGCGATGAGAACAGATAAGCCTCTTCTAGACTTGGCAAAATAGGGCTCCCGGAGGACACACATGGGAAGAGGAAAGATCATCATTCATAGTTGCTCAGGCAGATGCTTTTGGGACACTTGAGTTCATTTTGCCAAAAGGTGTCCTTTGAGAAGGACAGTAGAGTGAAGACAGGTTTCGTGTTCAAGCGGTATTGGGAGTTCACTCATGAATCCCAGGCAAGGCATGAGAGGTGTGGTTTCCAGGCAGGGGAAGCAGAGAGGGATCTGGGAAGAGGGAGTTCACCTGGGCAGGAGAGCTTGGCTCTACTGCAGGGGCTGGCAGACCTTCACTTGGCCATTGATTCATTCCACCATCAGCCACGGTGGCCAGGCCTGAGGCTGCACTGGTCTTCAGACATCAGGGGAGAAGCACAGAATATTCCAGGTGTTCAGTCCCCCATGATTTAAGCTGGTCTGTTTGTGGCCCTAGGCAGAAGCTCCTGTGGAGGCTGGTAGGGTGAGGAGAGGGTCATGCTTCCAAACGGGGGACCTGAGGTGGCTGTTGGGGAGGGGAACAGCTTCTTGGAACCTGTACTCAGGATCTGAATAGGAGCCCACAGGTATGACTCAAAACCAATGGCCACTCCTCACCCTGATAGCTCTTGTGGGGCCAGACAAGAGGTATCAGGTGATGTCTCAGGACTGTGTGCTTGGGGTTCTCACCAGGGCAGGGCAGGGCAGGGCGGGGAGAGAAATAAAGCTGTCTGAGAAAGGAGGGAGTGACTGACTCTGCTCAGGGCACCCACAGGGTGGAATTCTTTTGTAAAAATAAATCTTAGTGGACAAAAGAGATTTAAGGGCTTGTGCTATTGGAAGGTAAAGCCTCCAGCCTGGAAGCTTAACATTAGATGTCTTGTCTTTGCTTCTCCAGGTAAACACTGTTTTAGCATCTGTTGTGTATCAATCTCATCTGATTGCAGCTTCTTTTATTTCCAAACACATATTTTCATCTCTTGGGAGACAAATATTTCCAAGGAATACAGTCTGGGACATACTGACCCCAAGGGAGGTCTCCAGTGGGATGCCACAAGATTCTACTCCAGGCCTGTCTACACCAGCATTCTTTTTTTTGAGATGGAGTTTTTCTCTTGTTGCCCAGGCTGGAGTGCAGTGGTGCGATCTCGGCTCACTGCAATCTCCACCTCCCGGGTTCAAGTGATTCTCCTGCCTCAGCCTCCTGAGTAGCTGGGATTACAGGCATGCACCACCATGCCTGGCTAATTTTGTATTTTTAGTAGAAATGGGGTTTCTCCACGTTGGTGAGGCTTGTCTTGAACTCCCGACCTCAGGTGATCCACCTGCCTCAGCCTCCCAAAGTGCTGGATTACATGTGTGAGCCACTGCGCCTGTCTGACCAGCATTCTTTTTAAAAATTAATGAATGAATCAATTATTGAGACAGTCTTGCAATGTCACCCAGGCTGGAATGCAGTGGTGTGATCATGGCTCACTGCAACCTCAACCTCCTGGGCTCATGGCAGCCTTGACCTCTCAGGCTCAAGCTATTGCCTCACTTCAGCTTCCCGAGTAGCTGGTACCAGAGGTGTGCACAACCATGCCCAGCTAACTTTTAAATTGTTTGTTGAGAAAGGGTCCCTCTACGTTGCCCAGGCTGGTCTCAAACTCCTGACCTCAGGTGATTCTCCCACCCCAGCTTCCCAGTTTTAGGATTACAGGTGTAAGCCATTGTGCCTGGTCTGGACTAGCATTCTTTGTCATCAACTTAGAGGAAGACGATTGTCTACTGATCCAATCAATGGACTCTTTAAACACTGATGGGATGGAGGATGGGCTAGACAACAGGGTCAACATCCAAAGGTCTTGTCAGGGTGGGGTGAGGAAATGGTTCAAAATATCAATAGGAAGCATTACAAGAATGAGGCGAGGGCCCTGTATTTGGGATTAAAAAAAAAAAAAGTCAAAAGCAGTTGCCCAAAGATGGGAGCCAAATATGAGAGAAACTGAGGACCACTTGGTCAGCGGGTAGGAGAATAATAGTATTAATAAAACAATGATAGCTGCCATGGATCACCTTATCTGGTCTTCACAACAATGCACGTGATAGGTGCTATTATTGATCCCCATTTGAGAAATGGAAAACTGGAGGCACATAGAGGTTAAATAGCTCAGGACCTCCCCCAGGGCCTGCTGGTACCATGTTCATTCCTTTCAGGGCAAACAGAGAATGCACAGGAAATGACTACAGGAAAGTTTAATGTAAAGTAGAATAGCGCCAGGTGCGGTGGCTCACGCCTGTAACCCCAGCACTTTGGGAGGCTGAGATGGGCAGATCAGCTGAGTTATTTAACCCCCATGAGTCTCAATTTTCCCATATTTCAAATGGGGATCAATAATAATACCTATCTCATGCATTGTTGTGTAGGCCAAATAAGGCAATCCATGTGAGCTATCATTATTTTATTAATACTCTTATTATCCCAACCATTGACCAAGTGGTCCTCAGTTTCTCTGAGAGGTCAGGAGTTCGAGACCAGCCTGGCCAACACGGTGAAACCCCATCTCTACTTATAAAGTACAAAAATTAGGTGGGTGTGGTGGTGTGCCCCTGTAATCCCAGCTACTCGGGTAGGCTGAGGTAGGAGAATTGCTTGAACCTGGGAGGTGGAGTTTGCAGTGAGTCAAGATGGTACC
Source organism: Plecturocebus donacophilus (assembly GCA_004027715.1). Lineage (NCBI taxonomy): Eukaryota > Metazoa > Chordata > Mammalia > Primates > Pitheciidae > Plecturocebus > Plecturocebus donacophilus. The sequence continues at coordinate 13,815 of PVKP010014657.1, forward strand.
ACCACACTCCAGCCTAGGCGACTCTGAGCGAGACTCTGTCTCAAAAAACAAAACAAAACAAAAACAAAAAAAAAAGAAAGAGAAAAAAGTAGCATAAGAAGCCGTGGGGGTAGTGAGTTCCCTATCCTTAGGGGATGTTCAAGTGAAGGCTGGAAAATCCTGGCAGCGCTGTTGTGTGAGGATCTCAGCAACAGATGGGGTCTAGAAAAAGATAATATTTATGGTCCCTCTTTCCTCTGCAATTCTATAATTCTGCTATAGCAACTTATTTCTTTAAAGTCAAGTTTATGATATAGGAGGACTATATTTTTTACGCATGGAATGTATGCATTATTTATAATACTTTGGGGTTTCTGCTATGACAAATATGCTCACTATATTTCCGAGTTCTAGGACTTGTGACAAATTTTACATGACCATTTAGGGTTTACATTTTCAGCTGATTATTAAGACATTTATGGTTGTTGCACATTTATATTGATGACGTTGGGTTGGTCGTATTTATGATGTACTGGACGCCTAGTCATTGGTCAGGAAGCCCAGCTGAATATCTTAACATTGTTTCTGTGGGAAAATGTGTCTTGCTTTATGGTTATGCATTTTATGATGTGGATTCAGAAGCTCAGCGAATTTACTCTGGGAGAAAAAATTCTACAGCTACGTGATTTGGGGAAGTCTCATAGATTTAGAGGCAGACAACCCCGAGCTAGCTTTGTGGCTTGGGCGAGTTTCTCAACATTTCTGTGCTTCAGTTTCCATATTTAGTCATCTGAACTAGGGAGTGAGAGTGAGGACACACATACTCTCCCCAACATTGCTTTGCTCTTACTTGGCACATGGGAGGGACTCAGCCCTGAATCTTCCCTTTCTCTTGTCCTCCTTGGATTTGCTGGTGGTACCTTGGGAAACATGAATCTTGAAGGTTGCTCTCCCAGAGGGGCTCCAGCCTTTGGGAGGCTTCCCAGGAATCCTTCCCATGAATCTTGCCAGGCAGTGTCTTATCAGCATGTTAGAATTTTGCTCTCGGCCCTGAACTAAACTTGTTTCACCTTAAATAAAAGAAATCAATCCTCGCAGCTGAGCTGTACTACAACATTGATTTAGCATACATTTTGGTATAGCCTGGGTAATAAATAAGCGAAAAGGCAATAAACATTAGGGAGAATGATCTGTTAGGGGATTGGGGTGGGCAGCTGGGAGGTGGTGGTGGTGAATCCCAACCCCCTCCCCTGCCGCCTCCTGCTTCCTTTTCTGCTCCCATCCTGAGACCCTTATCAATTGTGGGGTGAGCAGCAGCAGCGGAGATTCCAGCGGGGCTGCCCGGCAGGTGGTGGACTTGAGGAAGTGGAGAGGAGGGTCTGGGGGCCTCCCTCAGTGGGACCCTTGGTTGCTCAGAACTGGCTGGCAGAGCAAGGAGACCTGCCTCTCTCTGGCCTTTGGTGCCCACCTGTGAATCCCAGCCCCTGAGCTGTGTGATCATGGGTATATGAATTAACCTTTCTGTGCCTTGGTTTTCTCACCTGGAAAACTGGGAACACTTTCAGCAGTCACTGGGTGAGATGCAGGGACAATGTCCTCCACAGCCAGCTTGCTAATACATATCAGCCACAGTGAGGGTTAAAGAAGAAGCTGTTTGCCAGGTGTCCAGCACCTAGCAGGCACACTGTTTAAGCAGCCAGTGAAATTACTCTTCGAAGTGGACTAATCAGCTTTTGGGGGCCCTACCCTCAAGTCTTGGGCCCTTCCCCTTTCTCACCACGCTTGTGTCCTGCTGTGGCCCTGGAAACATCTATTGTCACTTTCCCAGTTCCCAGGCTCAGAGTTCAGTTGACTTCTACTGAACATACTCCCTCCCCAGCGCGCCCCCTTCCGCCCTTGTTGGCCCCTCTGGGCTCCGTGGGCACATTGGAGTCTCCAGCTAACTGGCTTTCCTTCTTCTTGTATAATTGCATTTGATTTTCATAGTGTGTTAGCAACTTAGTTAACAGGAACCTCACATAAATAACTCTGCTGCATCTGCTTGCTGGTAGGTGATGAAGAAACAAATGCGAATTTGAAAAGCGATACATTTCCCCCAACATGATTTCTGTCTCCAGTCGTAAATGTCAGATAAATGAATCTGTTTTGTGAGGAATCAGCATATTGGTTCAGGGAAGCATCTGCTGGGCTGTGAATCATGGAGCCTGGGAACGCTCCCTGGCTCTCCCCTGTTTGTTGTGCAGTGACTGCAGGAGCTCCTTCCTGCTTGGGTACTGGGAGCCTTGGCAGAAAGGGAATGGGACACCCTCTGCCATCCAGCACTTCCCCTCTCCAGCAGACTCAGGCCCTTCCAGGTGCTGTGCCCATCGGTGCAGAGGACTTTGGTCCCCCAGTGTGCCCTTTCCCAGGACCCTGACCACAGCCACCCACCCCACCCCTGGCTTCAGAACTAGGCAAGGTGAAGCTGACCTTTGAGCTCCACGTTTCCTGGCTGTGTGACGTTGAGTGAATTGCTTCCACTCTCTGAGCCTCCGTTTTCTCAGCTATAAAGGGAAGTAGTAATGCCCAGGGCCACTGTATCCATTTTAGGCGCAGGAGACACAGTGCCTAGGGCCCAAGATACTTTTAAGGGTTGTGGTTGGCAGAATAATGGCCTCTGAAGACGTCCCCATCTCAGACTCTGGAAACTGACAATGTTATGCCTCATGGCAAATGGGAATTAAGGCTGTAGATGGAATTAAGGTTGCTGATTAGATGAGCTTAAATACAGAGATTTTCTTGGGGTGCCCAATGTGATCAAAAGGGTCCTTGAATGTGGAAGAGAGAGACGGAGACCGAGTATCAAAGTAATGGGTGTAAGCAGAGGGAGGAAGGGACCACAAGCCAAGGAATGCGGCAGGAAAAGGCAAGGAAATGGATTCTCCCGTAGAGCATCCTGAAAGGCTTACAGCCCTGCCAACACCTTGGTTTTAGCCAAGGGAGACCCATTGCAGATGTCTCACCTCCAGAATTCCAAAGTCATACATCTGCATTGCTTTAAGCCACTAAATTTATGGTGGCTTGTCCTAGTAGCAAGAGGAAACTAGTACAGGCCAGGTGCAGTGGCAAAAGGCAGGACTTTGGGAGGCTAAGGCAGGAGGATCATTTGAGGCCAGGTCCAGCATGGACAACATAGTGAGACCTTGTTTCTAAAAAAGCATTAAACAATTAGCCCAACAGGATAGCGTGTGCCTGTAGTCCCAGCTACTAGATAGACTCAGGCAGGAGAATCACTTGAATCCAGGAGTTCGAGGTTACAGTGAGCTATGATTGTGTCACTGCAGTCCAGCCTGGGCAACATTGTGAGACCCTGTCTTTAAAAAACAAAAATATACATAAAAACTAAAAAAAAAAAAAAAAAAGAAAGTGAATATAAGGACATGCAAAAATATTCTAATTTCTTTTAAAATCAGAAGAAAAAAATAAGTATAAGCCAGGCTGGGTTATATATGTGTTTATACCAACAGTCATAAAGTATAATCTTTATTTTTTAATTTAACTAATTTTTTTTTTGAGATGGAGTCTCTCTCTGTCTCCCAGGCTGGAGTGCAGTGGTATGGTCTCAGCCTGCTGCAACCTATGCCTCTCTGGTTCAAGTGAGTCTCCTGCCTCAGCCTCCAGAGTAGCTGGGATTATAGGCATGTGCCATCACGCCCGGCTAATTTTTGTCTTTTTAGTAGAGACAGGGTTTCACCATGTTGGCCAGGCTGTCTTGAACTCCTGACCTCACGTGATCTGCCCGCCTCAGCCTCCCAAAGTGCTAGGATTACTGGTGTGAGCTACTGCGCTCAGCAGATAAAGTATGATCTTTGTTTTATGGAAGATGGGGCCCATGAAGGCAAAAGTGCTGAGGGCTCATGGTCCATGCAGCCTCGATGCATCTTGCCTGGCAGCCCACAGTGGGCTTAAATGAGAGGGTGTTGTCAAGGCACCTGCTAGGATGAGCGGATCACACACCAGAGGAAATGGGGGCAGCTGCTGTTTTGTGGTGTGGTCAGTTTCCCTTCCGAAGTACTAAGGCTCCCCATTGGGACTGCCTTGTCCTGAAGCTTTGCACCCCACTGCTGGGACCATCTCCTGGTAGGACCTCACTGCCCAAAGGTCTGGTAGGGGCCAACACTGGCTTCCTGTGGCCTTCCTCCTGGTCCCCCATGCCTGCATTCATTGCTGAGTCTTCCCACAATAACACAATCAGCCGACCACCTATTCTGTGCTTGGACTGGAGGGTGGGAGCCTGAAAGCTAATTCAGTGCTCCCTCTGGAATACTAGCATCTTTGATTTTTCAAAGCCACCCAGTGAGGCAGATACTGATCCACTATCCCACCAGATTCTGTGTGACTCCATCCCGCTCAGCAGGGCTCCCCAGTCTCCTGATGGTGACAGTCATCTGGCAACTTGTAAAAAACTCAGTGCTGCAGCCCCAGCCAGCCCCCATGAATCTGAGCCTCCTGGGAGGGCCTAGGAGGCTGCCATATGGTCACCAGGGCTCCAGGTGAGTTTCATCCTCAGTCTAGGAGACCCTACTGCACAGGGCACAAGCTCACTTGCAACAAGGGGAGGGGGCAAACAGGGCATGAACATGGGAACTTGGTATGTTCTAGGTGCCAGGTGTGGGGCTGGGCAGGGCTACCTTGTGTCATCACAGCCGTCTTTCCAGGTGACAACAGCCCCATTTTAGAGATGGGAAGACTGAGGCTCAGGGAGGTGGCATGAAAACGCTGAGCCATGGAGGTTGAGGCAGGTGGAGCGCAGTCTTGGGGTTGCTGAAGCTGAACCAGAGTGTGCAGCTACTCTGCAGGAGTGACGCCTCGAGGCAGGGGACAGGAGGCTCTGTTTCTCTTCCTGACCCTGACACTGATGCTTGGTGTAACTTTGAGTCCATCCTTGCTTCTCTGGACCAGATTCCCTTGTATAACAGAGCAATTTGTCTTGGTGGTAAGATTTCCCACCTCCGGAACCTTGCACATGCTGTTCCCTCTGCCTGCGATGCTCTTCTCTCCACTCTTTTTAAATGATTTTTGACTGACAAATCACAATTATATACATCTATGGAGTACCGTGTGACATTTTGATACATGTATACAATGTGGAATGATTAAATCAAGTGAATGAGCATACCCCTCACTTCACTTACCATTTTTTTTGTGGTGAGACGTTTGAAATTTACTCTCTTAGTTATTGAAATAGTCACAAGTCACCTAGCGACAGGATGACATTCTGAAAAATGCATTGTTAGGTAATTTCATTGTTGTGTGAACACCATGGAGTGAACTCACACAAATCTAGATGATACAGCCTACTACACACTTAGGCTGAATGGTAGAGGCTATTGCTCCTAGACTACAAACCTGTACAACATTCTGTAATGAATGGTAAGTATTTGTATATCTAAACATACCTAAACATAGGAAAGGTACGGTAAAAATATGGTATAAAAGATAAAGTACACCTATGTACAGCAGCTCCATTACAGTCTTTTGGGACCCCCATCATATATGTGGTCCATCGATGACCAAACTGTTATTCACGTGACTGTATATGACACATATGATTGACAAGAGCCACCCTGTTGTGCAGTAGATCTCAAAACTTATTCCTCCTCTCTATTTGACACTTTGTAATTTTTTTTTTTGAGACAGGGTTTCCCTCTTGTTGCTCAGGCTGGAGTGCAATGGTGTGATCTCGGCTCACAGCAACCTCCGCCTCCCGGGTTCAAGTGATTCTCCCCTTCAGCCTCCCAAGTAGCTGGGATTACAGGCATGTGCCACCACGCTGGCTAATTTTTGTATTTTAAGTACAGATGGGGGTTTTGCCATGTTGGCCAGGCTGGTCTTGAACTCCTGACCTCAGGTGTTGCACCTGCTTTTGCCCCTCAAAGTGCTGGGATTATAGGCATGAGCTATTGCAACTGGCCAACACTTGTAACTTTTAATCAACAACCCCACATTCCCTCCTCCAACTCTCCCTGCTGGTTCCTGGTAACCACCATTCTATTTTCTACTCTTGTGGATTCAGCTTCTTTAAGATTCCACATGTAAGAGATCATACGGAATTTGTCTTTCAGAGCTTGGCATATTTCACTTAGCATAATGTCCTCCAGGTTCATCCACATTGCTGGAAATGACAGGCAGGGTTTTCTGCTTTGTAAAGGCTGAATAGTGTTTCTTTTGTGTATATATGTCACAGTTTCTTTATCCATTCATCCGCTGATGGGCACTTAGGTTGATTATGTATATTGGCTATTGTAATAATGCCGTGATGAACACAGAACTGCAGGTATCCCTTTGACATATTGACTTCAGTTCCTCTGGATATATATGGAGAAGCGAGATTGTTGGATCACATGGTAATTCTATTTTTAGTTTTTCGAGAGACCCCCCCCATACTGTTTACCATGATGGCTGTGCCAATTTACATTTCCACCAACAGAGCACAAGGCTTCCCCTTTCTCCACGTCCTCACCAACACTTGTCTTTTATTTTCATGTTCATGCCATTCTAACAGGTGAGAGGTGGCATCTCATTGTGGTTTTAATTAGCATTTCCCTAATGATTAGTGACTCTGAGCATTTTTCAAGAACCTGTTGGCATTTATACATTTTCTTTTGAGAAATGTCTGTTCGAGTTCCCCACTTCCTGTGTGGCCAGCTCCTTCTCACTCTTCAGGTTTCTGCTGGAATGTGCTTTCCTCCTCTGCCTGCCCAACCAGACCGTACCCTGCCCCGCTCAGCCCCTTTCTTGGCCCCTGGTTTGGCCTTCGGAGAGATTACCACCATTTGCAGTTCTGTTTGTGTCTGTCTGTGTTTACTGCCTGTCTCCCATCTTGGTTGTGAGCTCCTAAGGTCAGGAGCCTGGTGTCTGCTTTACTGTCCTTGGTGTCCAGTGTCCAGCCTTGCCTCAGGCCCATGGTGGGTTCAATACATGAGCAAGTGAATGAATGATTGAGTTAATGAGTGTGGTCTGTGCCAGTTGATGAGATGCTTGGGCCAGCCCCACTAGGGGAGACTTGATTTGGGCCACCCAGGGGCCCTTGTTCCTTCATTGGACACAGCTGCTGAAAGCAGCACAGCCCTCTGGGGCAGGACACCCCAGCCCAAAGAAAGTGAGAGGAAATGGGGCATGGGGGACAATTGGTCTCCTGGTCAGCTCGATGGAAGGGTTAGAGTGATCAGAAGGCGGGTGGGAGATTAACATCTCCTTTGGGCCTGACGCAGTGGCTGGTGTGGACCTGTAATCCCAGCACTTTGAGGGGTCAAGGTGGGTGGATCACAAAGTCAAGAGATCAAGACCAGCCTGGCCAACATGGTGAAATCCCGTTTCTACTAAAAATACAAAAATTAGCTGGGCATGGTGTCGAGTGCCTCTAGTCTCAGCTGCTCAGGAGGCTGAGGCAGGAGAATCGCTTGAACCCAGGAGGTGGAGGTTGCAGTGAGCTGAGATTGTGCCACTGCATTCCAGCCTGGCGACAGAATGAGACTTGGTCTCAAAAAAACCCCCCAAAACAAAAAGAAGCACAACATCTCCTTTGAGGCCTCATGTATTGGACATCCTTCTGAGGTCTTTCCATGCACCAGCTCATGCTGCCCGCTTTCTCTTTTGTCCTTCTTATTCATTCAGCAATAGTTCCTGAGAAGTTTTGCTTCTAAATGTCTCTTGAACCCATGCCTCCCTCTTCATTCCCTGCCTCCGCTCTCCTTGCTAGAGCCTCTCTCTATGGAATGAGCCACTGCAGGGGCCAAGCTTAGCTGCCCTCCAACTCCCCACCTCCAGTCCAGACTCCAGCCTTGTTGTCATGGGGATCTGTCCCCTATGTAAATCTGGGCACATCACTTCTTTTTAAATTTTGTTAAATGGAGGCTCCCTCTGTCACCCAGGCTGGAGTGCAGTGTGCAATTTCTGCTCAATGCAACCTCCACCTCCCAGGTTCAAGCGATTCTCCTGCCTTGGCCTCCCAAGTAGCTGGGCCTACAGGTGTGCAACACTGTGCCTAGCTAATATTTGTATTTTTATTAGAGATGGGGTTTCACCATGTTGGCCAGGCTGATCTTGAACTCCTGACCTCAGGTGACCCTCCCGCCTTGGCCTTCCAAAGTGCTAGGATTACAGGGGTGAGCCACGATGCCCAGCCTGGGCACATCCCTTCCAACACCCTTTTATGAGTGGAAGCCTTTGGAACCAATGAGTACCCACCTCCTTGTGAGCTCAGTACCTGGCAGATGGTGAATCAGTACTTGTTGGATGAATGAGTGTGCAGATCTCAATGGACCTTCCCTGCAGCCTCCGTTTGCATCCACCCCCCGGAAAAAAACAAATGGAGTAAATTCTGGAACTCTGTGTCCCTCTCCCACTTCATATATCAGAGAAGGGTATGATGATGTGGCAGAAAGGAACTTGAGAGGATGTCAAGGCCAACAGATTGATTTTACAAGTGCGTCCACCAAGGCTCAGAGGTGAGTGTGACTGTCCCGAGTCAGGAGCAGAGCTGGGAGGGAGCACTGGGTTGGGCGTCAATAGACTGGGTTCCAGTTCTGGCTTTCACACTGACAGGCTGTGCAACTCTGGGAGGAAAATCACTGCCCATTCTGGGCTCAGCCTTCACATCTGCAAAATGGAGCAACTGAGCTTCGTGATGCCCTCCCTTCAGCTCTGACAGTCTGAGGTGTGGGGACTACACAGAACATCCTTACCTCCAGAGTGTGTTTTTTGGGTGCGGAGAGTGTCCAGGGTATTCTCAGAATCTAATTACGGGACTGCATATTCTTTCAGAGAACCCAGGTATTTTCGGCTTTCTTCCCCCATGCAAGGAGTGGTCAGGAAGGATCGGAGGGAGGACCCTGCCCTGCCTGCCTCTCCTCACTGTGGGGTTCTACTCAAGCCACACAGCACAGCCCCAGCTGGGGTCTCTGGAGGGGCTGGGGGCATGGAGCATCTTTTTGACTGCTGTTGTCTAGGAGGTTTGAATGGAGTCTGGGTGGTGCTGTGGAGGACTTGTGTTTCACCTGGGGAGGCCAGAAGGGGGCTCTGGCATCTGCTTTGTCTGGCCAGGGCTCTGGACAGAAGGATGTGTTTGCTTCCTGGGCTCCTGTTGTTGCCATCCTTCACCCGGGCTGTCTCCTGTGGGCCGCCTGTTAGCACCTGGCTCTTGCGGCCTCATCGTTCCGCCGGCACCTGTGTCCACTGGCTTTTGGCCAATCTGTGAGGCCGCTTGTGTGCCTCTCACCAGCCTTCACGGGTGCTTGTCTTTGGAGCTTGGAGACTTTTAGAGCTAAAACTGGAAGGCTATGCCTTCAGAGAAACCGCTTCCATGAATTAAGTTGAGGGACATTCCTGGCTCTCTTCCTCAAAAGCTTTGGGTGTGGGCAGTGTACCTCTTTATTAACAAAGCTGCGTGTCCTTGCTTTTTACAAAATTTTTCTTTGCCTTTTAGAGACGGAGTCTCACCACGTTGGCCAGGCTGGCCTCACACTCTTGGCCTCGAGTGATCCTTCTTCCTTGGCTTCTGCCAAGTGCTGGGACAATAGGTGCGAGCCACCACACCCCGCCTCTGTGTGTCCTTGAATGTGTTTATCTGTGTGTATGTGAGTGTGTACCAGCCAGATGTGTGCCCATGTGTCAATATGTGTTTATATGTATGTTACATCAAGAAATTTCTTCCAGCTATGTTTTTTTGTTTTTTGTTTGTTTTAAAAGGATCCCTCCTGTTCCCTTCTCTGTCCGCTCTGGGCTCTCGACTAACAAGAGCTGGTGGCCCGTGGAAATGCTCCTCTTGTGGATGGAAAAGAAGAGCCCAGGCCATACCCTGGATCCTTACTCTGCCTTTGACCTTGGTATTGTCATGGGCAGAAGGGCCTGAAGAGGGGTTGAGCTATGCTTGGGAGGAGTGGGACAAGGGTTCTTTCTTTATGCTGTGGAGTGATGAAGAACTCAAAATTGGTGGTGAATGCTTATGGGCCAGACATGGGCTCACATCTGTTTCAGCATGTATTAGCTGTGTTGATTTTAGGAAAATCAGTCTCGGAACCTCAGGATGGATCATCTGGGTAATGGCCGGGAGTCCAATGCTTCATCCTAAATATGATAATGGGAAGCTGCAGCAGGGGGGCTGTCCCATACAACGGTGGTCCCCAACTTTTTTGGCACCAGGAACCAGTTTCATGGAAGACAGTTTCTCCATGAATGGTGGAGGGGTGTTTTCAGGATGAAACGGTTCTACCTCAGATGCTCAGGTATTAGATTTTCATTAGGAGCGCACAACCTAGATCCACCAAATTTGCAGTTCACAATAGGGTTTGTGCTCCTTTGAGAATCTAATGCTGCCACTGATCTGACGGGAGATGGCGCTCAGGCGGTAATGCTCGCCCACCTGCTGCTCACCTCCTGCTATGTGACCGGGTTCCTAGCAAGCCACGGACCCCTACCAGTCCACAGCCCAAGAGTTGGGGACCCCTACCATAGACACTTCTGTGATGAGGTGCGTGTTCTGCATCTGTAATGGTCAGTATGGTAGCCACTACCTGCATGTGGCTATTAAGCACTTGGAGTGTGCCAGCGTGACTGAAGAACTGAAATTTCAGGTTGATTTAATTTTAATTACTTTAAATATAAACAGCAACATAATGACTAATGGCTACTATATTGTATCCACCACTAGATGGCAGCACTGGAGAATGTCAAGCAATGAAAGTGGCATGTTCTGTTCTAATTTAGTGTAAAATAAAGTGTGGCCAACTTTCTTTTTGTTCCCCCAAATGTATTCTTTTCTTTTGGTCCATGAACTTTAAGCCTGGGAATGACTGATGTTTTTACAGGGACACTAGAAGGCAGCAATGGCCCGTCCCTTAATGCCCAATGCACAGTGCTTCTTAAATTCCCTGGCAATGTTTTGCTTGGCTGATGCCTAGTGAGGCTGGGGGGAATGGCTGGGAAACTGTCTGTGCTGAGCTCTGTCCTCTGATGGAGCTGGAGGAAGGTAGGGGTATGGCTGCTCTTCAAGCAAAGCCAAGTCAGCTTGTCACTTGCCCTCGGGCTCTGGGCTGCTTTAGTTCAGTAGAAACAGGGGGAGGACAAAAGATAGCCTTCAAGTTAGAGTCAAGAGACCTGAATCTGAGGCCCATCTTGGCTGCCTTCCTGCTATGGGATCTCTGGAAGTTGCTTGGCATCTGTTGACTTTGGCTTCCTCACCTGTGACTTGCCATCGCTGTGATGATGACAATGATGCCATCTCTACTGACCTGGCACGAGGAGCTGGATCCATGCTGCCTCACCATCTCCTTTTGGCTGTTTGATGGGGTCCAGATGACAATACCTCCAATCTGTAGTTAAGGCTACTTAGTCCCTGCCAGATGAGGTGATAAGAAGATTTACACGGATCAAAAAGTTGGTGAGTAGCAGAGTCAGGATTCAAACCCATGTCTATCTAACTCCAGAGTCTGCTCCTTATCAAGCCAGCTGGCACGGATGCTGTCTCTCTCAGACGGTGGGGATGGAGGGGATGACGACCGTGGATGAGGGGAGCAGGAGTATATGACCTGAGTTTCTTCCATTTACAAATAACTGATGGCCGGCACTGCCCAGGGACATAAACCTGAGGGCCTCAAGGTCCTCATCTGGAAAGTGGGCACAATTCTACTGTCTGCCTTCAAGGCTTGCTATGAAGATGAAACAGGATTTTGATTGTGAGAGTGTCTTGCACAGTGGGCCATTGATCGATACTTAAAAAGCAATTCGTATTCAGACAAATTGCTTCTCCAGTGCAGTGGCCTGGAGAAGGTGGTCCCACAGCCTGGGAAGGCCAGAGAGGAAGGGAGGGGAACTTGGTTTGGGAGATGGGGTGAGAAAAGACTCGGGGTCCAGGGGAATTCACGGTCTCTGGCAGAGAAGACTCTCCTGGCAGATGCGAGGAGGCAGCGTTGGAAGTGCTCAGCGAGTATTTCGCTTTGTGTGCTCTGAGGCTCTAGCCCCTTATTGTGGGAGGGGAGGGCTCAGCCCACCAATCACAGGTGGTGAACAGTTTTTTTCCACTCCAGTTTTAGGGGAACCGTCAATGATTTACACACTGGGGTACCCCTCTGGTCCCTTCGGCATCTCCTAGGCTTTGCTCTGGGGTGCGGGGTCTTTGTCCACTTCTGAGGGTGGCAGATGTTTCTGGCCCTCTTTCCTCTCACTCAGTCTTTTTACCACCTCAGCCACCGTTCCTGAGCTCCCACTTCTTCCTGCCTTGAGCCCCTGCTGGGGGTTTTCCATTGTTCTCCTTCTGGAAGGTGGTGGGGAAGCTTGGAAGGCAGAGGAGGAGAGGGGAAAGGAGGTTCCAGACACAACAGCTGAAAATCCATCCACGTAACCCTCACACCACAGAGGTGAATTTCCTGACAGCGTGGGGACACAGACCTCATTGTGCTTCCCTTCCCCTTGAGTTTGAGTAAAAAATGTCCCACTCTTTGTGATGTTAACCTTTGGGGTGGGGACAGGAGTGAGCAATGCCAGCCTGCAGAAAGGGGAATGGGAGGGAAGCTCCTTCCACCAGATAGGAATTCGTAGCAGACATACTGGAGGATGGGGAGAAGACCTTCATCAACTGCTATGGGAGGTGGGGGCCCCTCCAGGCCTCAAAGGAGCCTGTGTACCCCTGGGAAAGGCAGCTCCAGCCCACCACCCTCTCCTCGGCTTTAGATATTGGTGCTCAGTGAGGCTTCCTGGTGTCTGCTTTGCCTGACACATGCTCCACAGAGAAGAGTTGGCACACTCAGTGCGGCTGGGAGCTTAGGGACAACCTCATTTCTTCCTTTCTTGTAGGGAAATTGCAGCCCAAAGGGGTCGGGGACCACCCTGCCCTCTGCCCCCTGCCAGCAGCTGCACAGCTGAGTTGTTTCGCCTGCTTTCCTTGTGTTTCCACCCCTGTCCCACCCATTCCTGTGTCTGTGGGTCTTCTGCCCGGGACCCCTCGCCACTGTCCCCTGTGCTAAAGGAACCACCCTTGGGGACCCTGGCGAGTCCAGAGAGGTTGTGGAGACTTGCTCAGGGTCACACCGCCTGAAAGTCATCAGCTGTGGCTTGGTGCTAGGGTCCCGGGACTTGCTCCACCCCATCCTTGTCCCACTCCCAGGTGGCATCTGTGAGCCAGTCTCTTGCTCTCTGATATGGTTTAGCTCTGTGTCCCCACCCAAGTCTCATCTTGAATCGTAATCCCCAAGTGTCGAGGGGACCTGGTGGGAGGTGACTGGATCATGGGGCAGTTTTCCCAGTGCTGTTCTTGTGATAGTGAGTCAGTTCTCAGGAGATCTGATGGTTTTATAAGGGGCTCTTCGTCCTTCACTCTCACTCGCTTTCCTGCTGCCTTGTGAAAAAGGTGCCCCTTCTGCCATGATGGTAAGTTTCGGAGGCCTTCCCAGCCACATGGAACTGTGAGTCAATTAAACCTCAGTTGTTTATAAATTACCCAGTCTTGGGTAGTATCTTTACAGCCATGTAACAATGGACTAATACACTTTCCCTAAGGCTCCGCGGCACCCATTCCTGAGCCGATGGAGTTTCCATTCGTCTGTCTTCTCTTTGTGTAGAAGATAAACAAAATCGTTTGGGGAACGTGGATGCTGGGCTTTATGTCTTCAATTTCTCCCTCTGAACAACATGTTCTCGCTTAATAATTTGAAGAAGAAAAACAGCCACTGAGAAGTGTTTCTTTCCAAGAAATGGTATATTCCTTCACTCTCCTCTTTTTCTTTTTTTTTTAATGTAGGAGAGTGAGAGTGGGAATTAATCTGTACTCAGAAAAGATGAGAAACAGACTCTGCTATCTCCTGGGCCACACTCAGGAATGACCTTGGACCAGGGAACAGAGTGCCAGAGGTTTCTCTAGCACCTGCCACTGACTGATTGGGATTGATTGATTCATTCAAGTATTTACTGAGTGTCACTCATGCGTCTGCCAGGTGGCAGAGCGGATGCAAGGAGGAGCCTAATACAGTCACAATCTCTGCTCAGACATCTTCTATGGAAAAGTCAGAGTTGTCTTTTTCCAATCCATTTCCCACTTTTGCCAGAGGGATCTTTGGAGAACACGAATCTAATTACATCATTCTCTTGCTTAAAACCCCCCAGTGCCTCCCCGGTGGTCAGGGGAGCTAAAAGCTCCTCACCAGAGCCTGTGACCTTCCTTCCTCTCCTGTCTCCATCCCATCTTCCCTTCTACCTCCAGCTTCCCTATCCAGAATGGTCTACTCTGTTCAACCCAGGACTATCTATGCTGGAGAATCTAAGATTTCTACACCAGCTCTTTTCTATAAAAATAGAATGCATGCGGCATGTTTCACATTTTCTAGTAGGTGAAAAGAAACAGGTGAAATCAACATTGATACTATTTATTCAACTCAATCTGTCAAAAATATCAAACCAGAACGGGTGCGGTGGTTCACGCCTGTAATTCCAGAACTTTGGGAGGCTCAGGCGGGAGGATTGCTTGAGCCCAGGAGTTCCAGACCAGTCTGGCCAACATGGTGAAACCCTGTCTCTACTAAAAATACAAAAATTAGCCGGGCATGATGGTGCATTCCTGTAGTCCCAGCTACTCAGGAGACTGAGGCAGAATCACTTAAACTGGTTGAGGTTGCAGTGAGCTGAGATCGCACCTCTGTACTCCAGCCTGGGTGACGGAGCGAGCTCCATCTCCAAAAATTATGTATATATAAAATATCAAATCAACATGTAATTAATATAAAAATTATCAGTGAGACTTCTTTTTTTACCCTATGACACTGAAATTTGGTGTGCATTTTATACTTATAGGACATCTCAATCCAGATGTTAATATTTTGCTGGAAATACCTGATTAGCATTTAGATTTCATAAAGTATGTATTGAATTAAAATAAAAACAAAACATTTAGTCCCTTAGTTTCGCTAGCCACCTAGTGAGTGCTTAATTGTCATATGTGGCTGGTGACTATTATCTTGATCTGGCATGGTCTACAGCAGGGTTTTCAACAGTGGTGCTATTGACTTTTTGGATGGATAATTCTTTATAGAGGTGGGGGTGGCTGTCCTGTGTATTGTAGGATATGTAGTTAGTAACATCCTTGGCCGTCACCCACTAGAGGCCAGTGCATCCACCCAGCTGTGGCAATAAAAAGGACTCCATAGGCCGGACGCAGTGGCTCATGCCTGTAATCTCAGCACTTAGGGGGGCCGAGGCAGGCAGATCACCTGAGATCAGGAGTTTGAGACTAGCCTGGCCAACATGGTGAAATCCCGTCTTTACTATAAATACAAAAATTAGCCAGGTGCAGTGGTGGGCACCTGTAATCCCAGCTACTTGGGAGGCTGAGGCAGGAGAATCACTTGAACCCAGGAGGCAGAGGTTGCAATGAGCTGAGATCGCATCACTGCACTCCAGGCTGGGCAACAGAGTAAGACTCCATCTCAGAAAAAAAAAAAAAAAAAAAAGGCTCCATATATTGACAAATGTCCCTAGGGGGAGGGAACATACGCTGTTTGATATAGAACTCTCCAGGTTGGCTAATTCAGTATGAGCTACAGTCTGCAGCCTAAGACTACTCATGCTGTTAAATCCAGGATAGTTCAGCCTGTCTAGTTTGGGTGTGTCCATTTTGGTCACTCCACGGCCTGCGCTGTTCTATAAAGGACTCCTCACACTGCCTGGTCTGTGGCGATCTACACCAGAATTCATGAATTGGTGCCCCCAAGAACAGAACCAGACCTACAGATTGGTTTTGTGTGGCTTGCACAATGTTAAGAGTATTTGAGTTAATTGCATTAAGACATTTTTTTAAAAATTATACTTTAAGTTCTGGGGTACATGTGCATATCATGCAGGTTTGTTACATAGGTATACATGTGCCATGGCGGTTTGCTGCATCCATTCCCCCCATCATCTACATTAGGCATTTCTCCTAATGTTATCCCTCCCCAATACCCCCACCCCCTGATATCCCTCCCCTAGTCTCCCGCCCCCTGACAGGCCCCAGTATGTGATGTTCCCCTCCCTGTGTCCATGTGTTCTCATTGTTTAATACCCACTTATGAGAGAGAACATGTGGTGTTTGGTTTTCTGTTCTTGTGTCAGTTAGCTGAGAATGATGGTTCCAGCTTCATTCATGTCCCTGCAAAGGACATGAACTCATCCTTTTTTATGGCTGCATAGTATAAAATCAGATGTCACATACAAATCTGGATTTCGAGTTTATCTGGAAAGCTCTGGCCTCACTGAGACTCTATTCCCATTTAGCAACTACCAGAATTGTGTTCTGATTCACAGGGTGAACACAGCGTGGAGAGAGCACATCTCACGAGAGCTCATGCAGTACTGTGCGGACAGCACCAAGCCATGAGGGGTCCACCCCCGTGACCCAAACACCTCCCTCCAGGCCCCACCTCCAATACTGGGGATTACCTTTCAACATAAGATTTGAAGGGGACAGCTGGGGAAGCATCTGCCCCTACCCAACTCACTCTATAGTAGTGACACCCACCTGAGCCCCCTCGGCATTAGAGTCTGTGATTCCAGGTCTGTGCTGACCTGCACAAACCTGTGCACTGGTTGACCCAGGCTGGCCTGGGAGCAGGATCTCAAGGAGGCTTGCACATTAGAATCACCTGTTCAGCTTTAGAAACATACAGTGACCCAGGCCCATCGCAGGCTTTCTGAAGCAGAAACTAGGGGAGCATGTGTATTTTAAAAAGTCTCATAGTCGAGTCTGTTGAATCCAGTGGCACCCTCACTAAAACCGCTTGTCTAGTTGGGCCACCCCATGCAGACTGTGCACAGCAGACTCAGCTCTCTGGAGTAACCTCGAGTCTCCAGCAAGGCTTTCTGGCTGCTCTTAGGCTGCTGGCATCATTGTCCAGCAAGGTGGCCCTTGGGCTTGGATGTGAGTTTGCTTGGATGTGCAAAGGACGACAGCAGTCACTGTAGGTGGATGGAATTGGGTCCTCTCTTCTGAATGTGGCATGTCCAGGAATCCTGCTCTGGCTGCATAGTCTGTATCCTTTGGGGGTTCATGGATCAGGAGGCAGATTTGGATCCTGGCTAATACAGTTTGGATGTCCCCTCCAGATCTCAGGTAAAGATGTAATCCCTAGTGTTGGAGGTGGGGCCTGGCGGGAGGTGTTTGGGTCATGGGGTAGATGCCTCATGGCTTGGCACTGTCCTCACCGTAGTGGGAGAGTTCTTGTGAGATCCAGTTGTTTAAAGTGCATGGCACTTCCCCCACTCTCCCGCTTGCTCCTGCTCTGGGATGTGATGTGCCTGCTCCCACTTCGCCTTCTGCCATGAGTAAAAGCTTTCTGAGGTGTTCCCAGATGCTGGGCAGATGCCATACCATGCTTCCTGTACGGCCTGCAGAATCATGAGCCACTTAAACCTCTTCTTTGTAAATTACCCAGTCTTAAGTGTTTCTTTATAGCAATGCAAGGACAGCCTAACACACCAGCTGTGGTGGAATATTGGGGAGCTCTGCCCAGTTCCCCTCTTCAGGGCTCATGTAGGCATTCCTCAGCTGCTGAGGATGTCAGTTCACAATGGCGTTGCTTACTGGACATTACACTCAGCTGGTGGGAACTTCCTTGCTCCTCCCAGATGACAGCCTGTGCTAAGGAATGGTTGATGCGTGTGATATCAAGGCCAGCCTCCTTGCTTCCATTCGGTGTCTTCCTAGCTCCTATACAAATGGCTGAGACCTCAGTTGCTGCTGCATCGTGGGTCAGCTCCTCCCTCCACCAAGCTCTGCCTCCCTTACTTCCTTACAGGTGTGTCTCTCAGGAACACTCCCTGATAAACCTTCTGCATGCAATGATCCCTCCCAGGGCCACTTTCCAAGGAGCCCACTCAAAGCTACCCATCTTCTTGGTAGTTCTTCACTAAGATCTGGCAAGAAAATTATCTTAGAACATCTGGGCCTTTTTACGGCTGAAAATTCCATAGAAAAACGGGCTCTCCAGCTGTGATTTGTGGCTGAGCGTCTGCTGTTTGCTGAGTAAGTCCCTGGATAATTTGGTTACTGTTGCAGCCACCTCAGATGTTGATATAAAACAAGGAGAGGCAGTAAGAAGTACATTCCATTTAAATAATCAAACCAAATCCAAACACGTGTACACCACAGCTGCTTCAGAGAAAACGGCTCCAGCTCCCTGGTTTCCTCCAAATGGGGGCCTTCTGTCTTTTCCGAATGGGTGTTTGTCTTCCAGCTTTCATCTGGAAGTGCAAAACTCAGGTTGCTTTCTTTTATTTGACCAGCTCACACCAGAAAGTCCTGCCTTAGAGCAAGGTCAGCCCTTTACTTTCTCCTCCATACCCATCACCCAGATAATGTTACCACGACACTGGCCAGCTTGGTCAGTCCTCTGCTTGAGGGCTCCTATAGGTGCCCCATTATCTTCCGAATCAAATTTAAGTTCTTTGGTCTGTGATCTGGGGCTGGCGATGGTCAGGTCCCTTTGTGATTCTCCAGCTTCCACTCAAGCCAGTTCTTCTCAAGTCCTCCAAGCTCCAGCCACACCAAACCCCCTACCTTTTTCTCGAACATTTTCTCCTTGCTTGTGTCTAGGTGTCAATAGATGTGCTGTTTCCTCTGCTTAGAAATTCCTCTGCTCTTTGTGTGATTGGAGAACTTCTACCTGTACCCTCTTTGAATGTCACCTCCTCCAGAAAGCCTATCCTCACTGCTCCAGACAGAATCAATCTCTACCTCCTTTGGCCTTCCACTGCATCCAGAGCTCCTTTTTAGCATGGTACTAGTCTCATGTCTTTGCTGTCTGCTTTTCCATGGGGGCTGAGGGGCATATGTCCAAGCTGACCAGTGGTAAGAGTCAGGGGTACATGGGGTCAGTCCTTTACTCCTTGACTGGGAGTGGGCCCATATCACAATGGAGAGAGACACTTCCTTTAAAAGCTGGGCATTTGAAGTTTTAAATGAGAAACTTACACCCCGCCCCAGGCACCTTTGGCTAACAGCTGTCCCCAATATCTGTTCCACTCTGGTCTAAATTCCATTCTCCTGTTTGTCCCAGGTGTTCTTGCTCTGGAACAATGTTGACCTCTTCACAGTAGAGATTATCTTGAGATTCCATATTTAAAAAAATTTGAAAAATTCTAGAAGAAAGTTCCACATTTTCCACTTTCCCCTCAGTTTCTTCTAGAGAGTTTCAGGACAGGGAGGTGAAGAGAAGCCCCCAAATCTTTCCTTGCTTCTCTGATTTCCAGGGACTTGGAGGCATGCAGTCCAGCGATCTTCCCTCCATCCCATTCCACAAGATTCTCAAAGTTTCTACCTCTGAGACAAGTCTAGATCCAGACACTATTGCTTCCAAGGCATAGAGACATCCTGTGGTTTCTAACTTCGATTTTACCTTCTAACTTTCTATTTAACACTTAAATAATGCGTACTGTGTACTTTTCTGAATACTTTACAGGTTGTCACTTACTGTTCTTGCTGTGGAAGCTGACTCTGAGTCAAAGATTAGAGTAGAGGATGTTTATGAAGGAGGGGAGGTGTCTGGGGATCAGCACCTGGAGAAGAAGGAGTAGGAAGCAGGATGGGGCAGAAGAAGTTGAGCTGTGATGCAATCCCAACAAAGAGCCCGGCCAGCCCCATGGGAAGCTCTGGAGCTGGGCTGTCCCAAGTTGGGACAAGGGGGTCATCCCCAATGTAGGATGGTCAACATCCCTGCTTTCATCAGTCATTGATGCGAGCTGCCCTAGCAGCAGGTGTAACCTTGGGCAGGACAGTCTGTAGCTGAGACAGCCCCCAAAGAGAGCTGACAGCTGAAGGCTGCCTTTGGCAACACACCCAGCATCTGGGAGAAGAAGGCGTTGCTTCTGAAGTGGGAGTCACACCACAGCATCCACCACCCGCATATGATCTCACTGAATTCTCAGAACAGCCTAATAAAATTGATATTATTATCATCCCCATTTTACAAATGAGAAAACTGAGGCTCACAGAAGGTAACCTACTTTGCTCACGTTCATGCTGCTAGTGTGTGGCAGAGCTTGAATTCCAACCCGGGCACACTGGCCTCAAAGTTTCTGCTCCAAACCCATCTTTATCTTACTTGAGCTGCCCTAAGAACCCCGCGCCCCACCCCACAAGGTCATGACTTCTAGAAAAGGGCCCTGGGAGCATTTTCTAGTAGGTATGTAGAATTAAAAATTATAAACCCTAAACACTTTTAAATCAGACTTGATTAAAATTAAGTGGAGACCAGAGGCTTTCAGCTTTGGTAGCAGGTGCCTTGAGAGGGCACAAGCACTTTTGAGAATGCAAAACCCTGGATTAGCCATTAGTCTTTATTTAGATAGATGAGTGAAGTGCAGCAAATATTTACATACCCGTTACCGTGAAATCCAAGTTAAATCTGTATTTATGCTGTGTCTTGTCATCATAGAGTTTCTGTCCCAGCGTATTTCCTAAGGGGACAGGGAGCTTTCCTGAAATATTGAAAGGTTTATTTTTAATAGTTCCAAGGACTGTAGAGTTCTACATTTGAGACTGTGAATATTTGTTAGAGGACATGAAATTTGTTAGAATGTTTATAGAAAGCCATGTTTATTTACTCAAAGTTGTAAACTATGATTTTCATAAGAGGTTGACTTTACTTAATAACTGTGAAAATGAGCCCATGGTAGACCTCAGGGACGAATTCCTGATGAGCTCAGCCAACACAAAGGACTGTGCTCATTCTCAGTGAGAAATACAAATAAAGGCATTTATCCCTGTAGAATGATTATTTTGCAAGAAAAATAAACAAGTGACTCAGATAAACAGAAAACCTTGAAACACTATACAGAGTCTGGATGTTTTGGTGAAAACCTGTTAGAAGTGGTCAGGTGGTGGTAAGTCGACCCTCTGTAATCGGGGTCTGTCTTTCTGACTCCTGCTTGGTTGTGAAGCACAAGTGCTAAGCTCAACCTCAGCGTCTCTGTCAGTTCTGTGATTAAGGTGATTTGATCTGGAGGCGTTTTGAATTGAATTGTGTGATAACTTCCACCACCTCTAAAAAGATAGGTTGGAGTCCTAACCCACAGCACCTCGGAATATGATTTTATTTGGAGATTGCATTTTTGCAGAGGTAATCAATTTAAAATGAGGTCATTAGGGTGGGCCCTAATCCAATCTAACTGGTGTCCTTATAAAAAGGGGCAATTTAGGCCAGGTATGGTGACTCATGCCTGTAATCCCAGCACTTTGGGAGGCTGAGGCAGGTGGATCACTTGAGGTCAGGAGTTCGAGACTAGCCTGGCCAACATGATGAAACCTGTCTCTACTAACAATACAAAAATTATCTGGGTGTGGTGGCAGGCACCTGTAATCTCAGCTACTCGGGAGGCTGAGGCAGGAGAATCACTTGAATCTGGGAGGCAAAGGTTGCAATGAGCCGAGATTGTGCCACTCCACTTCAGCCTGGGCAACGGAGTCAGACTCCATCTTAAAAAAAAGGAGGTGCAATTTGGACACAGAAACAGACAGGTGCAGTGGGAGATGATGTGGAGAGACACAGGGAGATGTCTATCTATAAGCCAAGGAGAGAGGCCTAGAACAGCTCCTTCCCTCCCAGCCCTGAGAAGGAACCAACTTTGTCAACACCTTGGTTGCAGACTTCCAGCCTCCAGAATTGAGAAACAATAAATACCTGTTGATTAAGCTGCCCAGTGTGGGGCACTTTGGCATGACAGCCCTGGCAAATACAGGAGGCTTTCCTGATTCCCTCACAGTGCAATCTTGGCTCACTGCAACCTCAGCCTCCCAGGTTCAAGAGATTCTCTGGCCTCAATCTTTGGAGTAGTTGGGACTACAGGAGCTCTCCCCTGCTAATTTTTGTATTTTTAGCAGAGATGGGCTTTAGCCATGTTGGCCAGGCTGATCTCGAACTCCTGACATCAAGTGATCCACCTGCCTCAGCCTCCCAAAGTGCTGGGATTACAGATGTGAGCCACTGTCCCTGGCCCTGATTCCTTCATTTTAATGCTCTGGATTTGCCAAGCCACCACATTCTTTCTCTGCTACAAAGAGGCAAAAGCAACTTCCTGATGAGGGTCCAAGCTGCTGCAATAACTTTCTGGAACACCATTGAGCTCTCCTTCCCACCCTTCTCTCTCACAGTTCAGAGGCGGTACCAGCTCTGGGCTGGTCAAAGTCAATGCCCCTGTGCTTGTTCATGTGCTTGAGCTGTTGCCACCCTCGTCGCTCGCTTCTGCTCCTGTCACCTCCTTGCTTGCTGCCCCGGTGTCTGTCTGTTATATGCCACAAACTCCTCACCCCTCATCCCTCTCATTTCCACTGACCATTGACCTCAGCACCGGCCCCACATGCTTATCCAAATATTACCCTCTGCCCATCACCTTGTATCCCAGTCACAAAGACGGGTGGTTACAGCATCAGCCTCATGGTAGGGAAGCTCCAGTGCCCATCTATCTGTTGGAGCTGAGATTCATGTTCCTTTCTAGGTTCTTGGTCTTTCCTGGGTATCATTTTTTAAGTGGAAATTGGCACCAGGATGATGAGAGCAAATCTGGAAAGTGAGAAAAGAAATTTATGTTCCACTGGTGAGCCAGGGAAATGCTTTAAATGCAAGCCGTGGGTGCAATTTCAAAGTTGGGCATTATGACGGAGTGCTCTCTGCATGTGTGGAACCCTGTAAATAAATTCCAGTCTATAGCTTTCATCATGCAGTTATGGATTGGTGAGTATATGTGCTAGTATTGATCTGTTTATGGAAAAGTGTGTGTGTATGCCCAGGTGTGGGTTTGTGTGTGTGAGGATGTGTAGGCTGTGCATATAGAGGTGTGACTGTGTACATGAGTGTGCATGAATGTGAGTGTATGCATGTGTGTGAGGGTGCTGGGTTTGCAGCACGCAAGAGAAGGAGCCAGAGCAAGACTAATTTGGATGTGAGACCCTGGAGGAGGCAGTCTGAGGGACGGACATCCAGCTTATTTCATCAAACACTGCCCAAGTCAGTTGGATGCCAGGTCTGTGTTTAGGGCAGATGTGCCCATGTCCTCAGCTCCCTTGGTGAGTGCCTGACCTGCTAGCCTGGGCTCAGGCACGCTGTCTCTCCTGAGAGCTTAGCGGCACAAATGGTCTGCCTCTGCCAGTAGCCTGGCTGCAAAGGCCCCCTCCACTTAGCATGCTCCATTCTAAGAGGTCAAGGGCACTCAGCCCAGGCATACCAGTGAGAAAGCCTCCTACCAGAGGCCCAGACCACAACTACCTGGCACCTGAGCCTGTTCTGGACATGGCCCAAGAATGACCCTTAACTGTATCACCACTGGGTCACTCTGATAACTGACTGTAAGTTTAATTTAGCATAGCAATATACTGGGCACCCCTCTCAGGCCCCTCTCTGGCCTTTTGGTTTAGAGAGGGAAGGCATGTAATAAACTTCCCCTGCTGTTTTGCTTGTAGTGAGTGCTCTGGAAAGGTTGCTGATGCTGCAGATGGGGTGATGCGCATGGGTGAGGGGACCCTGCTTTCCTTTCTGGCTTTCAGATCTTCATTTTGGACTCCTGGCTCTGCTCTCTCCCTGGCTTCAGTGTTACTCTCTTGCCAGATGAGAAACTCCAATCCCCAAACCCATAGCAACCCACCAGCTAGGTCGGTTTCTGTGTCCACCCAGGAGGGGATATGTCTTGGTCCGTTTAGGCTGTTATAACAGAATACCATGGAGTGGTGACTCAGACACAACAGAAACTTATTTCTTACAGTTTGGGAGGCTGGAAGCTCAAGATCAAAGTGCAGGCAGATTTGGCATTGGGTGAGGGCCTACTTCCTGGTTCCTAGACAGCTGTCTTTGCTCTGTGTTCTCACATGGCAGAAGGGGTGAGGCAGCTCTCCAAGGTCTCTTATATGGGCACTAATCCCATTCATGCAGCCTCCACTCCCATGACCTGATCACCTCCCAAAGTTCCCATCTCAAATATCATCACATTGGGGGTTAGGATTCAACTTATGAATTTTGGGGGGATGCAAACATTCAGTCTGTATGAGTCCATTCTCACGCTGCTAATAAAGACATATTGGAGACTGGATAATTTGCAAAGGAGAAGAAGTTTAATGGACTCACAGTTCCACATAGCTAGGGAAGCCTCACAATCGTGGAGGAAGGTGAAGGAAGAGCAAAGGCACATCTTACATGGTGGCAGGCAAGAGAGTGTGTGCAGGGGAACTGCCTTTTATAAAACCATCAGATCTTGTGAGACTTATTCACTATCATGAGAACAGCATGGGAAAAACCCACTCCCATGATTTTCAATTATCTCCCACCAGGTTCCTCCATGACATGTGGAGGATTATGGGAGCCACAATTCAAGATGAGATTTGGGTGGGGACACAGCCAAACCATATCACAGTCCATGGCAGGGAGGCCTAGACAGGCTTTGGTAAATTGCATTGCCTCACCTCCAGACCCCAGCCATCCTCAAGGGTGGCTTAGAAGTATCAGCCCTCCAGGCTAGGGAGTCAGCCTGTCTCCTTTGCTTACTGCTAGTTCCTTTCCTGCAAGGGACCCAAAGGGGAGACCTAGGCAAATGACAAGCTAGGGTTTGGCTCAGTGACTTTATTCAGTAGATTTGAGGACCAAGTTAGACTGAGGGGTTTTGGGTGCATTTTCCAGGAGATAGAGTGGAGTGAGAAAGGAATGAGACCAAGGAGCAGGGCTCAGGGATGCTCCATCAAGGACAGAGCTGAGGGGTCTGGTGTGTTAGCGACCTCACGGAAGCGCTTTCCCAACTATGTCCTCAGATTCCCCGGATCTGTGACTGCCTGGCCCCAGGCAGGCGCAGCACCCTTCTTATTCTGCATATCCTCCTGTCCTTTGAGCTGGCACCCATCTGCTCCTGTCCTTTGAGAGCTGGTACTTACCTGCCCCTATCATCAGACCCCTTCATCTTTGTCTTTCCTGCAGTGCACAGCTCAAATCTGGTCATAAGTCGGGACTGAACATCTGTCCCCCAGTACCTGCTTCCATCCTGCCCTCATCTTTTTTCATTTTCAAGTGCCTTTTGGACACTAACCCTTGTTCATAAACAGTTGACTCCCCCTTCCTCATTATTTCTCCCTCTTTTAAAATAGTTTACTTTTGGCCAGGCGTGGTGGCTCATGCCTATAATCCCAGCACTTTGGGAGGCCGAGGTGAGTGGATCACCTGAAGTCAGGAGTTCGAGACCAGCCTGACCAATATGGTGAAATCTTATCTCTACTAAAAATACAAAAATTAGCCAGGCGTGGTGGTGTGTGCCTGTAATCCTGGCTGCTGGGGAGGCTGAGGCAGGAGAATTGTTTGAACATGGGAGGTAGAGAGAGGTTGTAGTGGGCAGAGGTTGCAGTGAGCCGAGATCACACCACTGCACTCCAGCCTGGACGACAGAGAAAGACTCTGCCTCAAAAAAATAAAATAAAATAAAATAAAATAAAATAAAATAAAATGACATAACATAACATAACATAACATAACATAACATAACATAACATAACATAAAATAGTTTACTTTCTAGATGGCAGACCCAGGGGCCAGGATGTGGGACCTTGGGAAATTCCATATGAGTTGTGCATAGAATTGCCAGATTAAATATGGGACACCCCATTGCCTCTGAATTTCAAATAAATAACAGATACTTTTTAAGTTACAAGTATGTCCCATGTAATATTTGGGACATATTTTTGCGGGCTGAATTGTCTTCCCCAGAAGGTCCTATTTGAACTGCTTTTTTTTTTTTTTTTGTGACAGAGTCTCACCCTGTTGCCCAGGCTGGAGTGCAGTGGTGCGATCTCAGCTCACCACAACCTCCACCTCCCAGGTCCAAGCGATTCTCCTGCCTCAGCCTCATGAATAGCTGGGATTACAGGCATGTGCCATCATGTCCGGCTAATTTTTGTCTTTTTAGTAGAGATGGGATTTCACCATGTTGGCCAGGCTGGTCTCAAACTCCTGACCTCAGGTGATCTACCAGGATTAGCTTCCCAAAGTTCTGGTATTACAGGCGTGAGCCACTGCGCCTGGCCTACTTCAGGGGTCTTTATCAACTCCTCCTCCGTGACCTGCCTATGGCACCTGCTGAAGCCTCTGTTTCTAGAGCGAGATGAACTTCCGTTTAAAACCCTGATTTGAAGCCGATTCCACCAGTAATAGACACAACCTGCAAGCCTTGCCAGTCTGTGACTGGAGGCTTCAGGCACCCCCAGAGGGCCGGTTCTGCTCCCAGAGCTGGCCTTATCCCTCACTCTGATCCTACCACTGGGTCTCCTCTCTCCTTCAGAAGACAGCTGAAGGGCAGGGCACAGCCTTGTGGCAGGCAGAGGCAGAGAGGCCATTGCTCCTGATGAGGTCTTGGAATGACCAGTGGGTGGCCATCTGGCAGGAGATCTGGATGAGGGCCACATCCGCCCAGCTGGTGGCTGCCTTGGGTGGTGGGATGGCCTCCAGTGAGGTCTGTGGATAGAGACAAGGTTCCTATGTGGCTGGGTGAGGGCAATGGTTATTCACTGTGGAATCTGAGCCGGCATAAATTGGGCGAGTGTCTGGTGCGTTAGTTTAAAAAAGGACTATGTCTGTGTATGAATGAGATGAAAACTGTTCTCTGTCAAAATCTTAAACACAAAATGCCTAAACGAGTGCTGGTTAAGAAATCAGCTGTGCTGTGTGGTAGGAAGAGCCCTGAGCTGGGACACCAGAAGGGACCCAGGCTTCTCATCCTGGGTGTGCCCCAAGTGCTGTGTGACTTAAGCAAGTGTCAACCCCACTGACCTCACTTTTCCTGGTAAAGTGGCACCAGGGTCACTGACACCATCCCTCAGGGTCACTGTGGCCTCTAGGGATCTCAGTGAACGTGAAGCCCCCAGCCTAATCCCTGCCACCCAATGGGTGCCCTCTCTGCCTTCATTCAGCAGAGACTCCGCTGGGCCTGGGCCTGGGCCACGTGAGGGAAACACTCCCTCCTGTCCTCTGGAAGCTCACGGCCTCAAAAGGAATCCAGCTCTGTGCTAAGGCCAGTATGGTCAGGGCTGGAGAAGGGGGTACTCCTGGAGGTCGGGGGATGTCAGAGGTCCTCATGGGTGGCGGGGGTGAGGATGGAGTCAGGGGTGGGTCTCAGACATCCACAAGTGACTAAAGCTGAGCCTGCAGAGGGGGCTAAGGGGGCCCCCTCTTAGAGGGTGGCATGGGTGGCACATGAAACACACTTTGAGGATCCTGGCTTAGATCCTGCCTCACGCTGGGGCACTGAGACCTCTGATGGTTTCCTCTGAAGCAGGGACATTTTCCTCAAAGCTTTTCTGGGCAGAGAACAAAGGCACCTGCTATTTACCTGAAGTGGAGATGGTGGAGAAGGGAGACTCCCCTCCCCAGCTTTTAGGCTGCAGACTTGCCTACTGATGATTCCCAGTCAGCCCCGTTCCTCTCCCTTCCTGCAGAGTAGTCCAGCAGGTACAGGGCTGACCAGCCCACTCTGTCCCCATCAGTGTCACCCCACCCCGCTCTCTTGACAGCTGCCTCCTCGGCTCCTTGTGGCCTCTGCCCAGGCCTGACATGTGTGGAGATTGGATGTGAAGTTCCCTGGGCGGAGCAGATTACACACACAGGAGGAGCCCGGCGCTACCAGGGACAGCGTGCACGAGGTCACCGTCCCTCGCTGTCCCCCCAATCCCCACAGGCTGTGGAATGATTGGGCTTGACATGTTCATTTGCTGCCTGGCAAAAGCCCATTTTCTGGGCCTGAGCCGGCACCGGCAGGGTGGGTTTGAAGGCTTAGTTGGGGAGCAGCTGCGGCAGCTGCTTAGCATGCAGAGTAAATATTAGTCTCTCCCAGAAAGAGGCTTGCTGCAATTGTCTTTGGCCAATGGACGTGACTGGGCTGTTTGCCACATTCCATCCTGGTCTGCCTGGCTCAGCAGACTCCTCCAGAACCCTGGAGGGCTGAGTGTGGGCCAGCTGGGGCCCAACTTGGGATCCAGCCTCCAGGATGCTGGTGGGGAAGAATTCCATTCCTGGGCAGAGGAAGGTGGTGTGTGTGGGGCCCTGGATCCATCACTTCATCCTCGTCTCAGCCTCCTCACCTGCAAAATGGGAGCTGGGGCCCTCCCGGCTCTACTAACCCGGCTCCTCTGACTGGCAGAGGTGACGTGTGTCTGCTCATTCTAGCCTGAGTCCCCAGACACAGGTGTGAGCCCCGACCTCATCCTTTCCAGCCTTCAATGCACGTTTACCCTTTGCCTGGCTTTATGCTGGGGCTGGAGCCGTGCTGACAGGTGGAACGGTCAAGGTGATGATGTGCAGGAATATGGTAAAAACAAAATGATTTCAGTTTCAGGTGCTGTGACAAGGAGGGACAGGGGGCTCCAATAATTCCTGTGGTCATGTCCTTGAGAGGAGGGGACACTTCTGAGCTGAGGCCTGGGCCTCGTGACCCTAAGTTTCCTAATCTGTAAAATGTTGAGGGGACCCCCGATCCCCCTCCTGTTGTAATGCAGAAGTGAGACTGTGTGTGCAAAGGAGCTGACACGTGATGGAGCTGGGCCCCAGGGCCTCTGAGCAATCCCCACCCCCTGAAGTCTGATGTTCACACTGGTGACCATGTGGCCTCTCGCTGTCCTCAGATCAGGGCTTCCCAAACTTCTGTGTGAACAAAAATTGTCTGGGAGGGCTTGTTAAAATACAGATTCCCAGGCCTGTCTCTACTCCTAGTGATTCAGCAGGGCTGGGGCGGAACCCTGAAATCTGCATTTTCACCAAGGGTAGCATGGGTGGCACATGAAACACACTTTGAGGATCCTGTCTTAGACATCCCCGCAGAGATCCAGTATCCCTCCCCTAGCCCCCAAGACTTGAGCAATCAGCTAGTGGGGTGGTAGCCTTGGGGAGTCATTCCCCCAGCCCCGGCAGATCTGGGAAAGCAGCTCTGGCCCTCAGGACCTGTCTGGCCTCAGTCCTGGGCAGGGCTTGCCTGCTGGACCATGTGAAATGCTGCTTTGAAATAATCAGCTGCTCAAATTCCCAAAGTGTCCTGAATTGATTAATACGCAGAACGTCTTCCAAGGGTGTGACAGGGAATGTGAATATCACTGCGGGCCCTGGACTCATGCTGTGGGGGGAAGTAGATGCTGGGTCCGGCCAGCCAAAGGGCTTGCTTCATCAACAGGAGAGGAAAATCAGCCCCACCGAAGTGGTGGGGTGGGGAGAGGAGCTGTGGGCTGCAGTCCTCGCCAGGACCCTTTGAGGTGAGCATTGTTAGTGTCTCCATGATGTAAATGGGGACATGGGGTGGGGCACATCTAGGATGTGTTTTGTCCACTCTGAGAGGTCCACAGGCTCAGCCAGGGATCCTTCCCCCCGACCCCTCACCATTTCCCTCCGCCTTCCTAGTCTGAAGCTTTCTCACAGCTGAGGCGGAGCATAAGTCACCCAAGTTCTTTCCATGTGAATGGCATCTAATCAGCATGTATCAGGCATGTTAATGTAATAACTGCTGCTAATTATATATCCCGCTATTACACCACTGCCAGTTGTGGGAATTGAAGCCAGATGATTCGGGACCAGGAGAACTACCCCCTTCTCCCCTCATATGTTATTTTATTTATGGGGCAGCTTTTTTTTTTTTTTTGAATTGCAGAATTTGGTCCTATCTGAAATGTGTTCTTCCTGCATAAGCCTGGGCCAGCCCCACCCAGCCAGCTGCCAAATCTGCCAGACTGGCCCTGGGAAAATGAAAGGAGCCCACCATGGTCCTTGCCCGGGGGGCTACCAGCCAGTGCCAAGGAGGGGTTGACTCGCATAAAGGCAGGGCCACCTGCCTGGGCTCCCTCCTCCTTGGCTGTGGCTGTGGCTGGAGCCTGTTTTCTCCATCATCGCCACCTACTGGTGACTCACCTGGGAATGAGTCACCAGTAGGCTGCACCCCGAATCCTCAGCCCCAGCCACGATCTGCTTAGACAGCAGCAGAGTGAAGGCAGAGTTCCTTGGCCCCAGCAGCCAGGTGAATTACTCAGTCTGGAGAGCCCCTGGCTCTGCCTCCCCTGCTCATACCTCCACCTCTTCCTAAGGCCTCTGGGCCTCAGTTTCCCCATTTACAGAATGGAGACACTAACAACACTCACCTCAAAGGGTCCTGATGAGGTTCTCAAGCCTGGGTGCACATTGAGAATCACCAGGGTGATTAAGGAAGATACTGAGCTTGGGTCCATCCCAAGTCCCTCCTGGATCAATTTCATCAGAATATCCGGGGTGAGAGATCTGGACATCAGCACTTAAAAAAAAAAAAGGTGGCTGGGCATGGTGGCTCACGCCTGTAATCTCAGCACTTTGGGAGGCCATGTTGGGCATATCACCTGAGGTCGGGAGTTCGAGACCAGCCTGGCCAAAATGGAGAAACCCCATCTCTACCAAAAACAAAACAAAACAAAACAAAACAAAACAAAAACCAAATTAGCCAGGCATAGTGTCAGGTGCCTGTAATTCCAGCTAGCTGCTCAGGAGGCTGAGGAGTGAGAATCGCTTGAACCCGGGAGGTAGAGGTTGCAGTGAGCTGAGATGGCGCCACTGCACTCCAGCCTAGGCAACAAGAGCGAAACTTCCTCTCAAAAAAATAAATAAATAAATAAAATAAAATAAAGAAAGAAATAAATAAAAAAAGAAAACAAAGCTCCTGGAGAGTCCCTTGTGCAGCTGGGAATGAGAAGTGCTCCCATGCAGAGGCCTCTATGACAGGATCTTGCTCCTGGTGGCAGAATTCAATGAGAGCTCTTGCTTCCTTATTGTTTACTGTGTTAAAAGTATTAGGAAAAGTATTAGATTCTAAGCCACTCATTTGAAACCAGTGGACTAAGAACTTCATTAATTTAAAAACATCCTTAAATAAATAAATGAACCTGCCCACGTGGAGGGCATGCTAGTAAGGAAAAGCAGGTCAATTTTGGCATCTCCTCCCCCTCCCCATGTCCAGGAAACAGGATGAGGGGAGGGAGGGAAGAATGTTCTGGAAGGGTGGAGGTGGGAGGGCGGATGTAGCCTATGGGAGGAATTCCCAGGACTGGAAAGGGCATAGGGTTTTGGGGAAGGGGAGCAGGACCTAAGAGGTGCTGGCTTTGTGGGGCTTCTTAGGAAGCTGACGATCCTGGGCAAAGGGGATCCCTCACCCAGCCCCACTGGGAATAAGCGGCTTGAACAGCAGGCAACGAACTCAGGTAAATTGAGCAACCTGCGACCCCGAGGTGTTAGCACCCAGACTGCACCTAAGTGTTCGCCCCACTGCTCCCCAGAAGTCGGGATGGAATTTCTCACCACCTTGAGGGGTAGGGCCTAGAGATGGGATTAACTGGCTATTAAAAAAGTAACATGGCATTTCTGGCATGGCAATGAGGTGACGTGAAGTTCATACCTGTAACTCCTACAAGACAGAACAGAATTAACCACAAACTGTGGCCGCTGAGCCGTGGTGGTACCCAGCAAAGTGGCCTGGGGCTCCTGTCTGGGGGCGGTTGAGCTGGAAGTGGGCTGGGCACTCCGGGTCTCATCCTCAATGCAGGACTTTTAGAAAGAGGCCGTGGGGGCTGCAGTCAGGAAGCCCTGCAGGGGTACTGGAAGTGGGCCCAGAGGGAGAGAGAAGGTGAGTCCCTATGCTGAAAGGGCAGGATGGGGCGCGCTTCCCAAACCCAGATTGGCAGTTAAGATGACCTGGGGGTCGGGGTCTTGTTGAAAATACAGATTCCTAGGCACCACCTAAATTTGGATACAGCTAGTCTGGGGCCTGGGTATCTGCATTGTTGGCAAGCTGCCTAGAGAGTAGAATGCTCACCCAGGGTTGAGTGTCATGAGGGTTAGGGAGAGGCAGGAGCCAGGGCTGCCCTGAGTACATGTGGAGACTCCTAGCCTCCCCAACTACTCCTGCCACCCCCTCCCCTCCCCATCATTCCCTGCCCCATAGGTCACAAGGCTGGCCCTGTTCCCCTGGGAGCACTTGGCAAATACCCTTCCTGCTCTCTGAGCCTCCTGTGGCTCTCCCGTGGTTGTCCCCTTCCCAGGCTGGGGCCAGTTTACCCAGGGGAGGACCAGGCTCTGCAAAGGATATTTGTGTGTGCTGAAGCCACATTTGCTTGAAATTAGCTTTTCTTTTTGAGTCCACTTCATTCTCCAAATGCTCAAATATGACACACCGCTGTGCCATTCTGTTTGCAGATTATTTTACTCTCTGATGAGCAAACACCAAGTAAATGAATAGAGGGGAAAGGAAGTGATAAATTTACAGAAGTGAAGAAATGAAGAATGAAGAGCAAACACCAAGTAAATGAATAGAGGGGAAAGAGAGTGATACATCTACAGAAATGAGGAAGGGAAGATTTCAGTCAGGTGCAGTGGCTTACACCTGTAATCCCAGCTACTTGGGAGGCTGAGGCAGGAGAATTGCTTGAGCCTGGGAGGTGGAGGCTGCAGTGACCTTTGATCCTGCTATTGCACTCTAGCCTGGGCAACAGAGTGAGACCTGTCTCCTAAAAAAAAAAAAAAAAAAGGCAAATAAATAAATAAATAAATGGACATTTCGAACCTGGTACAGTCTCAGGGGCAGTGCTCACGCAGCCCATCCCACTGCCTTGTGGGTAGGGCTACTCACTCTAGTCTGGTGTAGTCTGGTTGCAGAGAAGCGGCTGCTCAGGATGAGTGGGGTGCAGGTCTTATTCTGATGCTCATTGTCATCCTAACAAATCAGTCCTCTCCACCATCAGCTTCTCTAACCCCTTGTCTTGTTCTTGTACATGACATCCATCCATACCTTCGCCATCACCTGCTCTATACCCTCCCATAGCTCCCCATTGCCCTGGGACCAGATGCCATACAGCCTGACCTTCCGGAGCTCTGCATCCACTCTCCCCTCACAAGTCCTTCATTCTCCAGGTGCTCGATGTAGAATTTGTTGAGTGTGTGAATGAATCACCCCACTTGCCTTGGCTGGAGCCATTTTCCCGTCTCCTTCGCTCTTGCGGTTTCCTCTGCCCTGAGCACCTCCGCCTTCATGTGCACAATGCGCCTGCTTCCCCAGCTGAAATGCTTCCTCCTGCACCCAGCCTCCTCCCAAGCTGGAAGCAACCCCTTCTCCTTGTGTGCTCCCACTGTAGGTTGTCCTGAATCCTGAGCACCTTTCACAGCCTTCTCTCTTTTACCCTTGCCTGTTCCATATCCATTTTTTCCTTGCTATTCACCTCCCTGTGTCTAGCACGGCGCCTGGCACATAGGTGACCTGTGCCCAGAAGGCGTTCTGCTCTCAGCTGCAGAGGCTGTAATGGAGAACACACATAGCTTTTGAGACCTTAGGGGGAGCCTGGCATTTGCTTGCAGGACAGCATCCTCATGGCCTCAGGTAGTAAAATAAAAAACGTAGTCAGATATGGTGGCTCACGCCTGTAATCCCAGCACTTTGGGAGGCCAAGGTAGGAAGATCATGAGGTCAGGAGTTCAAGACCATCCTGGCCAATATGGTGAAACCCTGTCTCTAATAAAAATACAAAAATTAGCTGGGGGTGCAAAATAAATAAATTAATTAACTAAAACAAACAAACAAACAAACAAAAAAACTGTGGCCTCTCTCTCTCTCTCTTTTTTTTTTTTTTTGAGGTGGAGTCTTGCTCTGTCGCCCAGGCTGGAGTGCAGCGGTGCCATCTTGGCTCACTGTAACCTCTGCCTTCCAGGTTTAACGGATTCTCCTGCCTCAGACTCCTGAGTAGCTAGGACTACAGGCATGTGCCACCATGCCCAGCTAATTTTTTGTGTTTTTAGTAGAGACAGGGTTTCACCATCTTAGCCAGGATGGTCTTGATCTCCTGACCTCATGATCCGCTGGCCTCAGCCTCCCAAAGTGCTGGGATTATAGGCATGAGCCACTGCGCCCTGCCTGTGGACTCTCTTTTAAATGGTGCCCAATCCAAGCTTCTGTCCCTAAGAAGAAGGATCTTGCTGGGTCACCACTGGAGCCCAGCTAGGCACTGATCTGGACAATAAACCAGGCTGTGTCCCTGGAAACTGGGGCTGAGGGATTGGATGCAACATCATTTAGCTGTAGGGAGACAGAAGTCCTGCTAAAGAGTGCAAGAAACTCCTTAGGAGATGTACCACATTGTAAGAACATGGGCTAAGCCATCCTTCGGTTCATATCTTAGGTCTGCTATTAACTGACTGTGTGGCTTCAGACAAATTCCTTAACCTCTTTGAATCTTAGTTTCCTGGTTTGGGAAATTATGTGAATGGTATTTTAAGAGTCTTTGGGAATATTGGGGAAAATATCTGTAAAGTAACTGGCACCTCATTGGGAGCTTGATAAATCATGGCTAGTATGATTATCGTTATCATCATTAGCAGCCCTGGTTTTTTTTTGGAGTCACTGTTGTTCCCTCCAGCTGTTTAGTGCCTGTGCTGGGATCACCAAGGCTGTGAGTCAGCCTGGAAGAGCTATTTTGTGATTAGGTTGACAGATGCAGGTGCAGTGGAACCCCTGCTGGAGATCACAAATTAATTAGTGTCATTTGTGGAGAAGGGGCCCCACAACAGTCTTGGCGGGGACCAGCCAGGCCCATGGGTGTCTGACTGTGGTCCTTGTGGCTCTGCAGAGGGGTGATCCCTGCTAACATTGGCAGAGGCAGGTGCCTGTAGGGTCTGTAAGAAACCCAGAGCCACGGGGGTGCCCCTGCGTGGATGGTGGGTGGGGTGGGGCTTGGTCACACCCGCTGGGCTTTGTTCCAGGGAGGCTGTGGATGGAGAGCTTCCTCACCTTCATGCTGATGTGTGGCCTGTGCCCATGACTCAGTTTCCCCACATAGCCCTCCATCTACTTTCCAGGTATGTCTGTCCCCTGCCATAGTTGGAGCTGTGCTGCCTGCGCTGCCTGCCAAGCACTCCCACAGCAAACCACTGGGCAGCACCTGTCCATCTCCTTCTTGCAGCCTCCAGCAGCCCAGACATCACCACTTGTTGATAAATGGCAATGTCAACCCCTATTTATGTCTGGAGCGATGGAGGCACACAGGGCTCCCAGCACCAGTTTTTCCCAAGGATTCTGGCCTCGCTTCATCCTCGGGGCAGTGAGCGGGCTGGCGGCACAGCTTCCTGGCTCAGCCCTGCTCTCCTGCCTGCTCCTGTGTGTGTCATGCCCTTGGGGCCATCCTCCCCTATACCTCACTCGATTTGCTCCACTGCAGGACCATGGGCAAGCTAGTATTACTCAATCCACATTTACTGCATTCTTTTCCAAGTCTCAAGGTGCTGAGCCACTCTGAACACACATTAACTCTCTCACCTAATAGCTGTGGTGCAGCCAGGTAAGAACTATTATTATTCCCATTTTGTAGACAAGGAAATGGAGTCTCAGAGATGATCTGGGCCACAAAACTGGTAAGAGGTAGCTAGAATTTGAACCCAGAGGGTCTGACTATATGATCTTTAAAAAAACTTTATTGAGGGATAATTAAAATATAGCAAGATCACAGATCTTAGGTGTCCAGTTCAGTGACTATTGACAAATATATCTCCCACCATGTAATCAGCAATCTGGGCAAGTTATAGAGCACTTCCATAATTCTCATGGCTCTTCTCAGTCACCTCCTACTGCACATGTGGAGGCACCTGTTCTGATTTCCATCGCCAATATGTAAACTTTTTTTTTTTTTTTTTTTTTTTTTTGAGACAGTGTCTTCCTCTGTTGCTCAGGCTGGAGTGCAGTGGCATGAATGCAGTGCATTGCACCTTAACCTCCTGGGCTCAAGTGATCTCCTGTGCTCAGCCTCCCTAGTAGTTGGGACCACAGGCATGTGCCACCATGCCCAGCTACTTTTTGTGTTTTTTGTAGAGACAAGGTCTCGCCATGTTTCCCAGGCTGGTCTCGAACTCCTGAGCTCAAGTGATCCTCCTGCCTCAGCTGAGATTACAGATGTGATCTCCCGAAGTGCTGAGATTACAGATGTAAATCTCACTGTGTCCAGCCTGTAAGCTCTGTTCTTCAATTTTGTATAAATGGTATTATATATTGGAATTGTGTATATAACAATAAATACTGTTTCTTTCACTCTGAACTCTTTTGAGGTTCATCCATATTGTCGCACATATCAATAGTTCATTACTTTCATTGCTGAGTAGTTTTCCATTGCTTAGATTAGCCACACACTTTGTTTCCCCATCACTTACTGATGGACTCTTGGGTCGTTTGCAGTGTTGGGCTCTGATGAAGAAGCTTCTCTAAACACTCATGTGCAAGGCTTTGTCTGAGCAAATGTCTTCATTTCTCTTGGGTCGATAATTGGGGTGGAATTGTTGGGTTACAGGTGGCTGTATGTTTAACTTTATAATTGCCAAACATTTTCAGAAGTGGCACACTATTTTACACTCTCACTAGCAATCTAGAGAGTTCTAATTGCTCCACATCCTTGACAAGCTTTGATGTCAGTCTTTTTTATTTTAGCCACTCCAGTGTATGAGTAGTAGTATCTCACTTTGCTTTTATTGTGCATTTCTGTGATGAATGATTTTGAGCTTGCTTTTCACATGTTTCTGGATCATTCATATATTTTCTTTTGTGATATGTGTGTCCTAATCTTTTGCCCACTTAAAATATTGGGTTGGTTGCCTTTTTATTATTGATTTGTAGGAGTTCTTTATATATTCCAGGTATGAAAATTTCCCCGCCCCGGTCTGCAGATTATCGATTTTTCTTAAAGGTGTCAGTGCTAAGCAGAAGTTGACTACCACCCCTGACTTTTGGCTATTGATGATTCCTGGGGATATAAAATGAGAGAACATAATCTGCCCACACAGTTCCAAGAATACAACCTGACCTTAGAAGTGGCTCATGTTCTTTGTCTTTCCCTCTCCTGCCTCTTCCCTTTGTCCTTCCCTCTCCTCCCCGTTTCATTGTCTCTAAGTGGAGTGGATGTCCTCTCCTCTCCATCCACCCACCTGTCCCCAGGTCACTCATCCTTGAGCATCCAGCTTAACGTGGGCCTCTGGCACCATACTCCTCAGAATGCCCAACTCATGGACACAATTCAAATGGGCAACTTTCTGTTGCCACCTCCAGTGCCACTGATTTCATCCAGACCCTCCCCACATCTTCCCTTCTTGGGCTGCTGCAATGCCCTCTTCCTGCTCACTCACTCAACATGGTTCTTTCAGTGTCAATCACTGCCCAGGCCAGATTAGGCTCCCAGAATACAACACTTGTGCAAGCATTGCCCTGCTCTCCAGGGGCTCACAGGCCAGGGGAAACACATGCACTGCAATGGTGAGAATACAGTGGTGACAGCGATGTACAGAGATGGATGCACGAGGTGTCGAGGAGAGCAGCCGGGAGACGAAAACGCCCTTCTATGCCTGGAGGTTAGTGAGGAGGGGACCCCATGGAAGCCTTCTCAGAAGAATAACACCTGAGCCAGAGTTTGCAAGCTGAGTAGCTTTTTCCCAGCAGACAGCTTCATGGAAAGGAAGTGCATTATAAAGAGAGGAAGGTCTACGTGTCCATGTCTGGAGTGGTGACAGTGGACAGTATCTCAGGGAAGGGCACATTGGCGGGCACGACTAGTGGGTGGAGGGGTGCAGGGCAGAGGTGAGCTTGGAGAGGCTGGTAAGATGAGATGAGAAACTGGGGTATGTCAGGTCAGAAGCTTGGGTTTTATCCTGAAAGCAATAGGAGCTTTTGGAGGACTTGAAGATGGGAGGGCATGGGATTAAGTGCTCAGAACCCATCTGTGGCAGTTGTTAAGAGGGTGGATGGGGGTGGGCTTCTTTAGAATGGGGCACTCTTCCAGTAGCTGGTCCAGGACTGACCCAAGGCAGTCAGAGGGTATGGTGACGAGGGGCTGTCTGCATCTCCTCCCTCGCCCAGGGCAGCTGCTGAGAAATCACTGGCCATGAGTAAGGACACAGTCAGAGTCATGATCATGTACCATCTGCACAGGACAAACTGTAAGCTTCATGGAGAGAGATGTTGTGCCCTTCAGATGGCAACACATGGGACCCATGTCTGATGGGAACAGATGTGGTGAGTGGCTTTGGGATGAACTGGGGTGAGGCTGGTGTGGCTGGCACCTGGGAGTCGTGTGTGGTCAGACAGATGTGGGTTTGCTTCCTCCTCTGCAACTTTGCTCTTTGTTTTTTTTTTTTTTTTAGAATAAAAAGAATGAAAGAGAGAAAAAAAGAGGAAGAGATTTTAGAAAAAGAGAGAAAAGGAGAAAGAAAGAAACAGCAAAAGAAAGAAAAAAAGAATGAAAGAGAAAAAAAGAGGAAGAGATTTTAGAAAAAGAGAAAATGAGAAAGAAAGAAACAGCAAAAGAAAGAAAAAAAAGAATGAAAGAGAGAAAGAAAGAGGAAGAGAAAGAGGGAGAGAGAATGGGATTCTTGTTTTATTGCCCAGGCTAGAATACAGTCTAAAAATGGGTATTAAAAACCTCTTTTATGCCAATAATTGTGTTTAACAATGGAGACAGGAAGGAATAGGGGATGAAAATA
>PVKP010014658.1:0-34770 GCA_004027715.1 Plecturocebus donacophilus
GTCCATGTGTAGTGCTTCTTTCAGAAGCTCTTGTAAAGCAGGCCTGGTGGTGATGTAATCTCTGAGTACTTGTTTGTTCTCAAAAAATTTTATTTTTCCTTCACTTATGAAGCTCAGTTTGGCCGGATATGAAATTCTAGGTTGAAAGTTCTTTTCTTTAAGGATGTTGAATGTTGGCTCCCACTCTCTTCTGGCTTGTAGGGTTTCTGCTGAGAGATCTGCTGTGAGTCTGATGGGCTTCCCTTTGTGGGTAACCCGACCCTTCTCTCTGGCTGCCCTTAGCATTTTCTCCTTCATTTCAACCCTGGTGGATCTGACGATTATGTGTCATGGGGTTGCTCTTCTGGAGGAATATCTCTGTGGTGTTCTCTGTATTTCCTGGACTTGAATATTGGCCTGCCTTGCTAGGTTGGGGAAGTTTTCCTGGACAATATCCTGAAGAGTATTTTCCAGCTTGGATTCATTCTCTTCGTCACATTCAGGTACACCTATCAAACGTAGATTAGGTCTTTTCACATAGTCCCATATTTCTTAGAGACTTTGTTCATTCCTTTTTACGCTTTTTTCTGTCATCTTGCCTTCTCGTTTTATTTCATTGAGTTGATCTTCAGCCTCTGATATCCTTTTTTCTGCTTGGTCAATTCAGCTGTTGAAACTTGTGCATGCTTCACGAAGTTCTCGTGTTGTGTTTTTCAGCTCCATCAATTCACTTATATTCTTCTCTAAGTTGTCCATTCTTGTTAGCATTTCGTTAAATCTTCTTTCAAGGTTGTTAGTTTCTTTGCATTGGGTTAGAACATGTCCTTTTAGCTCACAGAAGTTTCTTATTATCCACCTTCTCAAGCCTGATTCTGTGAGTTCATCACACTCATCTTCTGTCAGGTCTTGTTCTCTTGCTAATGAGGAGCTGTGATCCCCTGTAGGAGGAGAGGCATTCTGATTTCGGGTGTTCTCGGCCTTTTTGCATTGGTTTCTTCCCATTTTGTGGATTTATCCACCTGTCGTCTTTGTAATTGCCGACTTTCAGATTGGGTCTCTGAGTGGACGTCTGGCTTGTTGGTGATGAAGTTTTTTCTGTTTCTTAGTTTTCCTTTGGGGCCGCCCCTTCCCCACAGAGCTGGGCCTTCCCGGGTTCAGCTGTGCTCACTCTCAGTCCTCAGTGCTTCCAATTGCTCTTCTCCTTGTGGGGATGGGACCAGCCGAGCCCGACTAAAAGGGCACCCAGTCCTGTGTACACCGCACCGAGAAGCGCCGCACTGGGGCGCTGGCAAAACAGCCGCGCCGGCCAAAAGAGTCGCGCCGGCGACCCGTGTGGCTCCTCTGCCAGGAATCTCCCAGTCTGTGGGCAACAAAAATTCGTCGGAAAGTGCAGCGTCCACTCGTTCTCTGCACTTTCACTGGGAGCTACATTCCTGAGCTGTTGCTAATCGGCCATCTTTGATCTCTCCATAAGGTATATCTCTTTTTAGCAATACAGTTAGCTTTGATTTTGTTTTGTTTTTAAATAGAGGCGGAAAATTTTTAGTTTTAATTAGTTTGTTTACATTTAGTGTAGTACTTGACATATTTGAGTTTTAGTTTGCCCCCTATTTACTTCATCCTTTTTTTTCTATTGCTTTTTATTCTAGCCACCCACCCATTTTATTTTTATTTTTTGAGACATAGTCCCTTGTCATCCAGGCTGGAGTGCAATGGTGCAATCTCGGCTCACTGCAACCTCCGCCACTCAGGTTCAAGCAATTCTCCTGCTTTAGTCTCCCAAGTAACTGGGATTACAGGCACACACCACCATGCCCAGCTAATTTTTGTATTTTTAGTAGACAGGGTTGGCCAGGCTGCTCTTGAACTCCTGACCTCTGGTGATCTGCCCGTCTCTGCCTCCCAGTGCTGGGATTACAGGCCTGAGCCACTGTGCCTGGCCAAGCCCCCTTTTTAACCTTTCTTTTTTTCTCTTCCCTTACCATCTTTTGGGTTGATTTAGCAATTTTATGACACCTTTCTTCTCTTCTATTGGCTTGTTAATTTTATCTTCTTTTACTGTACTTTGAATGGTTATTCTAGCCCATCCTGTTTGTTTTTTCTAACTGCTAGATAGTATATGCCTTAGGCTTCGCACGCCTTATAAGGCCTCTGCCTCATAGTCTTCCTATTGTACAACTCTTTAAAAATTTAAAAACCATTCTTAGCCTGGGGGCCTTAAAAAACTTGCTTCTGGCTGGATGTGGTCCTTGGACCATAGTTTGGTGACCTGCTTTAGAAACTATAACATGCATCCTACTCAAACCTAATGTAAGCCTCGCACCGTGGCTCATGCCTCTAATCCTAGTCCTTTGGAAAGCTGAGGCAGGAGGATCACTTGAAGCCAGGAGTTACCAAGACCAGCCTGGGTAATATGATATGACCCTATCTCTACCAAAAAAAACAAGTCAGACATGATGGTGCACACCTGTCATCTCAACACTTTGGGAGGCTGAGGCACGAGAACTGTTTGAGACAAAGAACTCAAGACCAAAGTGAGCAACATAGCAAGACCACAGCTGCACAAAAGATTTTAAAAATCAGCCGGGCCTGGCGACGTGCCCCTGTGGTCTCCCTGCAGTGGCTTGGGAGGCCGAGGTGGAAGGACCGCTTGAGTCCCAGTGGTTAGGGCCGCAGTAGTTTGTGACGCACCATTGCACTCCAGCCTGGGTGACAGAGCAAGGCCCTGTCCGTTTAAAACAAAAACAAAAACACAGTACCCTTTAGTACATATCTTCTAGTAAAAAAAAAAATGTCATTGGTATGTGTTTGAAAATTCCCTAATTTCTCCTTTATTTTTTTCACATTTTCAAATCAACATTATTGAGTTGCATTCGATAAATTATGCCCACTTTCACTGTACAGTTGATGCATTTTGACAGACCGCTATGCCCGTGGACACACACCACAGCCAGGATACATCCCACGTGTCCCCTTGTGCCTGTCCCAGCCCATCCGTCTCCTTTCCCCTCAAGCCCAGGCAACCACTGATCTGGATTTTCTCACTCTGCATTAGATGTGACGTTTCCAGAACTTTCTATAAACAGAATGTTAAAGTATGTGCTGTTTTCCGTCTGCCTTCCTTGCTCAGATCGTGCCTTTGAGGTGTATCCATGCTGGGAGCATCAGTAGTTTATTCCTTTTCATTCTAAGTAACAGCCCATCCTGTGTGTCAGTTTGTTTCACCTGTTGATGCTCATTTGCATTGTTTCCATCCTGACTGTTACAAACAAAGCTACTATAAATATTCATGTGCAAGTCTGTGTGTGGATGTATCTATTCATTTCTCCTGGATAAATACCTAAGAGTGGATGGCTTGGTAGGTGTACATTTAACTTTGTAAGAAATTGCCCAGCTGTTTTCCAAAGTGGTTTACAGACCTGAGTTCCTGCCTGTAATAACAGCGTGCCGGTCATGGCACACCAATGTCGACAGTTGGTATTCTGCCTTTTTGTTTTTATTATTTTACTTTACTTTTTTGAGATGGAGTCTCGCTTTGTCGTCCAGGCTGGAGTGTGATGGCACAATGTCAGCTCACTGCAACCTCTGCCCCCTGGGTTCCAGCAATTCTCATGTCTTAGCCTCTTGAGTAATTGGGATTACAGGCGCGTGCTACCACACCCAGCTCATTTTTTGGATTTTTAGTAGAGATGGGGTTTCACCATGTTGGCTAGGCTGGTTTCAAACTCCTGACCTCAAGTGATCTGCCTGCCTTGGCCATCCAAGTGCTGGGATTACAGGCATGGGCCACCACACCCAGCTGTCTTATGTAAGGTATAATACAATATCATTATTATTTTAATTTGCATTTGCCTAATCATGCCAGAGCAGGTTTTCATGTGCTGCTATTGGCCATTAATTTATACTCTTTAATAAAATGCATCTTCAGGTCTCTTGCCAATTTTTAAATTGTGGTGTTTGTCTTCAAGAGCCTTCATGTATTCTGGACACAAGGCTTGGTCCTATCTATATACTATCTATCTATATATTGTGAACATTTTTGCTCAGTCTGTGGCTTGTGCTTTTATTTATAAAACAGTCTTTTGAAGAACGTAAGTTTTTCATTTTGATGGAGTCTGATTTCATCATTTATTTATTTTATGATCTGTACTTCCTGTGTCCTACCTAAGAAATCTTTGCTGACCCTAGGGTTGTGGAGATTGTCTATTTTTTTCTAAAACTTTTAGCTTTAACTTTCATGTTGATGAAGAACTTAATTAACTATGATTAACTTTTAAGTGTGTGATCCATTTCAAGTTTCTTTTTTTAATATAATGTGCAATAAGGGTCAAGGATCATTTTTTTTCATATAGATATCAAATCGTCCAGCACTATTTGTGGAAGAGACTGTCTTTTTGTAATTGAATTACCTTGCTGCCTTTGACAAAAATCATTTGACTATAACTGTATAGTTCTATTGTTCTGTTCTATTATATTGATCTGTGTGTCTATCTTTATTGGCATAAGGATGGAACTACCACATTACCTTGATCACTGTAGCTTTAGTGTAAGTCTCTGTTTTTTGTTTTGTTTTGCTTGGTTTTGGCTACCCTAGATCCTTGCATTTCATATAAATTTAAAAATCGGTTTATCAGTTCTAATGAGAAGCCTGCTGAGATTTTGATTGGAATTACATTAAATCTAGATCAATTTGAAGAGAATTACCATCCTAGTAATAGGGAGTTTTCTGATCCATGAACATAGTGGGTTCGGATTCCATAATCATTGTCACATGCTGATTTAGCTGTCTTGGTACTTTGTAGCTTTATCTGTACATGTCTGGCAAATATTTTGTTATATTAATGTTAGTTTGAAAATTATTGAATGCTGCATATAGAAATGTAACTGATTAATGTTAGTTTGAAAATTATTGAATGCTGCATATAGAAATTAACTGATACTTGCATAAGGACCTCATTTCCTCTGACCTTGCTGCAGTCACTTACTGGCTCTGGGAGCTGTTTTCCAGGTTTCTTAAGATCATCTATGTATCTAATTATGTCATCTGAAAATACACACAGTTTTACTTCTTATTTCCGATGTTTATGGCTCTCATTTCTTTTTCTTGCTTCACTGCGCTGCCTGCCGCCTCCAGTATAATGTTAAATGGAAGCAGTACAGCTGGGCGTTCAAGCCCTAAACCCAGTCAAGGATCGATGACAGGGAAACGTTTTGCCTTAGTCTACTAAGTATAATATGTGCTGTGAATTTTTCACATACCCATCATCAGGTTGAGGGAGTGCACTTCTCTACCTAGTTTTGCGAGTCTTTATCGCGAGTTGGTGTGGGAACTCGCCAGCAGCTTTCCGTGTGTCTGTGGAGGGCATCGCGCAACTGTTCAGCCATACCCTGTTAAGACGGTGTGTAACATGATTGATGTTCAGATGCTAAGCAGTCTTGCATCCCTGTGGTAAACCCCACTTGGTCACGGTACATTACCCTTTGATATATTGTGAGATTTTACTTGCATTTCATTGAAGATCGTCTCATGTGTGTTCTTCTCTACCCTGTGGGACACAGCCACACCCTCTCCAGCAAGGCCTAAACCTCAGCCCTGCCTGGGGCCTTCTCCACATGCTGGGATT
Source organism: Plecturocebus donacophilus (assembly GCA_004027715.1). Lineage (NCBI taxonomy): Eukaryota > Metazoa > Chordata > Mammalia > Primates > Pitheciidae > Plecturocebus > Plecturocebus donacophilus. The sequence goes on from PVKP010014658.1 coordinate 5,604, forward strand.
ACAGGCATAAGCCACTGTGCCTAGCCCTTGATTTCTTAATATACTAAATTTTTAATTTCCAGAGTTTCAAAAGAAATAGCTTCTAGTTTTCTTCCAAAATTGTTCACCTTGTCCTTTAATTCCTTATGCATACTAAGTCAGATTATTGTCAGGTCTGAGCCTGGCAGCTCCGTTATTCAGATCCTCTGTCCATCCCTTTCTTGTCAACTGCTTTGCTTGGTTTCAAACATATATACTGTTTTCCAGTAATTACTGGTTTTTCTTTAATTGAATGCTGCAAATCGAAAATGGAAATTGTACAGGCATTTGGGGGTGATCTGAGGCTGTGAAGTCTGGATTGTTTCTAGTTTCTGGTTATTCCCAGCGGAGAGCCCTTTAGAGTCTCCATCTAAGACCGAGGAGTTTCACCAGCCCTGCTTCTCCTGGGCAGTCCCTCCTCTCCCGCCGTTGTTCCCCAGCCCCATGAGCCTGCTACAATCTGCTCAGCGTCTCTGCTGGGGGGTCCGTTTTTGGAACTGCCAGATGCTTCCAAGAGAGGTGGCCCCAAACAAAAGCTCAACCCCGGGCTTCCTTCCCTCAGGTCTTAGCCCCATAATCTCTCATAGCCTGGCCTGCCTCTCCTTGCTTTCTAAAATATTCCCAGAACACACACACAGCCTTTCTAGCTGTTCTGCAGGCGAGAATCGTCTGAATCACTTCACCTGCCGTCCTCGAAACCCTAACCCATGGGAACCACATCCCCCCAGATTTGCACCTGTGACTTGGAGTCTAGTGGGCTGAGCTTTTTAGATAATGTCCAGTGGCTGCACACGAGAGTCTGTGGGCACAGAGATGGACCCACAGCCCACGTCCCCAGCCCTTCTTGCCTAGCTGGGCCTCTCGCCAGCTCTCTTGTTCCCGTTCCTGTCCCTCTGTCCTCCAGACTAAGCATTGTGGCCCAGTTGACAGCTTCTCTGGCTTTAAATTGCAAACTATTCAGCCCAACATCATATGTTACAATTTGTAAACCATGGGTTTATGCACGCTAAAATGGACTTTAATTATGACCACTGGAAGTCTGTAAATGGCTATGATATGGGGCACTGTGTGGTGAGAACGTCACGTCATGCTACAGAGTGCTGAATTCTGCATCATTAATAAGTAAAGAGAGTTTGGAAAAGAGTGTCACAGGAATGCATGTTTACTTGGTAGAGCAATATTAGCTTAAGAAAAAGTATTTTCACTGGTTTCACAAAAAGTTGCCTTCTGGTGCATTATATCCTGAATTTCGCTTCCAGTTGTTTTCTTTCCCCATGGAGTTGTTTTTACAATGACCAACATAGATGCGTGTTTTATACATCCGGTTTCAATGAAGCATTCATTCAGAGGCTGTATGGACACGCCCATCACACACGCGCACATGCTCAAACATTCCTCTCAGTAACCTTGCGATCTATGGCCCCCTCACTACTCCTAGCCCCCACTGTGGAGAACCATGGATGTGAGATATATATACATAGCTTTCCTCTTACTAGCGATCTAACCACTATGTACTGACCTGGATTTTCAAAAGAATTATTTAAAAAAGAAATTGCTCAGTCCACCTCCCCAACCTTGTCATGGAACATTTATAAGTAATGAATTATTTGCAGTAAGTAAGTGAACCAGCTCAAGGTTCTCTACACCATCGTTTTCATAGTAGTCATTTAAATTTAAATGTGTATCCTTCTTTAATTGAATTTAGTCTGAGATGATATAAATTTTTTAAATAATACAGTTTTGGCCGGCAGGTGGATCACCTGAGCTCAGGAGTTCGAGACCAGCGTGGGCAACATGGTAAAACCCCATCTCTACCAAAAACACAAAAAATTAGCCAGGTATAGGGGCATGCGCCTGTGGTCCCAGCCATTGGTGAGGCTGAGCGGGGAGGATCAATTCAGCCTGGGAGGTGGAAGTTGCAGTGAGCCGAGATTGAACCACTGCACTCCATCCTGGGTGACGGAGTGAGACCTCATCTCAAAGGAATTTTTTTTTCATAATGCCGTTTTGAAATATCTTCCCTTTTCCGGAAAACTTGCTGTGGCTTCCTTCTTATTTAAAATAAAGCCGGGGATGGGGGGAGTTTTGTTTTTCCTTAATATGTAAGTTGTATGTTTTCAGCACAGATTATTAAGTACACATAAGCAAAAAGAATTAAAATCATCCATTTTCTTCAGCATACCAAGATAATCATTATTAACACTTTGGGTATACCCTTCCAGACTTTTGTCTAAGTGTATTCTTGGGTATTTTTTTGATTTTGTGCACAAAGAGATAATCTAGGGGAATGGCCACCAGAGCGTTTCAGGAGCTCCTTAGATGATGGAATTGGGATGATTTGTACTATCTTGTTTTCTTTTTTATCATCATTTGAGTATTTTTAGTGAGTTTGTCCTATTTCTTGGAAACCGTAGTTTTTCATTTAACATTTTGTTTACATGCAGCTTTACCATCATTCAGTAGGAATTCACCCACTGGCTCATCAAATATGTATGCGGCACCCCTTCTGCAGGCGATGTTTCATGCTGAGCATCGTAATAGCAAGATGAAGAAAGAACTTAGTCCTCACTCTCAGAGAGCTCCAAGCCTCAGTGGAGACATAGCCTGGGCAGCAGTGTCTCTTACGGCAGAGACAGCCACAGCTCTCAGGGCAGGCATCAAAGCAGCAGCCGCCAGTGGGGCCCCCTAGGCTGGTGTGGCAGGGGCCCCAGGGAGTATCCTGAGAGGAGGCAGGACTTGAGCCGAATGACAAAGGGTTCATAGGTGTCCCCTAAGCCGGGAAGACAGGAGGGTGGTCAGAACAGAGCACACAGGATGTTTGAGAACGACAAGTCTGACGTGACTGGAAAGCGAAGTATTTGGTGAAATAGGAAGTTGGGGACAAGTATAAAATAGCACAAGGAAGATAAACACGCACGAGCCACTCAGTCTCACATACCATGTCAGCCGCATGGCTGTTCTGGGGAGCAGACACCAGGCAGTTAGGAGTGCACAAGGTTTGTTGGAAGAAACACCTGTCAGAGGCCTAGACGGAGAGAGAGCCTGCAGGGAGAGAGAGCCTGGCCCAGGCGCTGCAGGCCCCATGGAGAGACAGCTGCCGCCCCAACTTGGAGGCAGCCAACTCTGTAGCTCCGCTGTGCTTAGCACGGGCCAGGGCTGCCCAGAGCAGAGCAAGGCCTCATCTGAACATGGGCCAGTCCCTGTGCATGCCAGCTGGGGCTGTCCCTGCACCATACTTTTTCCCATTGAGGGTCCAGCCTGGTGTCCACAGGCAGGGACAGCCGTCGGCATCAGTGGGAGCGGCTGTTTTTTAAGTGGGAAGTGAGGTGGCCAGGCCTGTGCACTGTGTAGATCACACCATGTGCTTCACGAGCTGCCGGGAACTGTAAGGCTGATTTGTGTCAAGGAGAGCAAGTCATTGTCCACAGGAATTTAGCTACACAGAAAATTAACAGAGTGGAACACTGGTGGGTAATAAAAGAAAAAGCAATGGATTAGTTGAGCACCAAAGAAATTTAGAGGAGGATCTCAGCTGTCATCCTATGCCCCGTAAATCGGTGCTGGACAGTCCGTCACCTGCAAAGCATCCTCCTGGATGGCGGAGTGGCATCCACAGAGCTACTCTGGAGAACCGAGGGGTGTGGGCGCAGCTTCTGCACAGGCAGTTGGAGAGCCATGGGGCTCTTGGTCCCCTCACTCCTCCAGCCAGAGGAGTTTTGCTGTCCTTTGTCCTGCATAAGATTTTGTCTGAGTAGCTAAAAAGTAATGAAAAACCACTGCAGTGATCAGTGGAGAACCTGGTAGATTTGGCGGCCCGGCTGTGTGTGAAGAGCCATCAGCCTGCATGGTGTGAGCCAGAGCAGAAGGGCCTGGCCTGAGAATGGACGCCTGGCAGGCCTGGGCTGCAGGGTACTGCAGAGGAGGTGGGAAAAGGCATCTACGGGAGGCCTGGCTGGCCCCGTGCGGGACTGGAGAGCGGCTGAGGGCTTGGGGCCTCCAGGGTTTTGAGCCTCAGTGAAAAGCGAATCCATAGGGACTCTTGGAGTGGAGACCAGCAGTGCAGATGATGGTGCTGTGCCTGATTTTACACGGGTTACGCTTGAGCTGTGATCCCAGGCAAGTCGAGGGGGAAGGCAAGCGCCTTGTGAGATCTAGAAGGAGCAGGGCTGCTGCTGGAACAGATCTGAAGTGTGAAAAGAGCTGGCAATGCAGTGCGCCCAGAGGTCACTAGGGGAGGAGCAGGGTGCCAGGGGAGGGACAGTCAGGATTCGCAAATTGAGCAAATGAAGAAAGGCAAGGCTGGCAGCCGTTGGAGTCAGGGAGCTTGGTGGGGGTGGCTGGGAAGAGCGGCATGGACCGAAAGCAGCTTTCACGCGGCAGATGAGAGAGCCCGCAGGGGCCCAAGGAGCTGAGCCAGTGCGAGCTTAGGGGCCGCGTGGGTTTTCCCCAGGGTGGACAGGCTTAAGGCCCCAGGGGCCAGTGGTCTCCTGGCCCTCCCCGGTCCTCCAGACCCTGCAAGGCAGCCACAGGGCCTGGGTCTGGTTTCCACTACTTGTCTCCAAAGGAAGACACACCCTCATGCAGCCTCAGTTTCTCTATCTGAAAAGCAAGTGAAAATAAGACCTACCTGCTGAGGGCACTGGGAAGGAAGTCTTGGTGGACGCGGCAGGTGGGTGACTTGGGTCTGCCAGGCCGCACAGCGGCAGTTGTGCCGTGAGTGCCCGGCTGGCAGCGGTGGTAGAGGTAGCGTCAATGTTCATGCTGAGGAAACTCGAAGCTTCTGAGAGGCTGGGCAGCCAGTCCATGGTCACAGAGCCAGTCTCTGGCCAAATTCAAGCCCATGTCCATCTGGCTTCCAAGTTTAGGCCTGAAGATGCAGGAAGAGGAAGGCTGGGGTCTCCTGACAAACTCACATCCCCTTGTCCTTGTCCTCTGCATGGACAGGGCTAGGAATAACAGCGAGGCGGCCGCCCAATGGGGAGGAGATCATGTGGTGCAGCTCCTGAGTGCAGCCGGTGCTGAAGGCGCCCCCATGAATCCAGGTGAGAGCTGGAACCTGGAGAGACTGGGGGGACGAGCACCGGCAGGTGGGTACCTGTGAGTGAGCCAGGGAGGGACAGGGCTCCGAGGAGTGGGTGGCATCTTGTGCTCGATGTGGGGAGCAAGCAGGGTAATGGGGCAGATGGCAGGTAGCTGGGCAGGTCCGGGAGAGGGTCTAGGGAGATGGAGCACCCTTGGGAGAGTGGCTGCAATACGCTGTGATCCATCTGGCAGCTGCTGGAGAATTGGAGGCGAGGGCTAGGGCACACAGCCGCTCTTGTTGAATGACAAGTTCGCAGAGGGAACCTGGTGCTGCTGGCGGTGGGGACAACCAGGGGTGTCAGGGAAGAAAGGGACTCAGGGGAAAGGCACCTGCTTGGTATTTTAGAGCTGGCCTGGTGCTCTAGGGTGGCTGCACAGATGGGATGTGGATGCTGAAGTTCTGCCAGCGTCTAGCAGGGCCAGGGTCACCATGACGGCCTGGATATTGGGGTAAGGAAGATAAATCCTGGCAAGAAGCCGAATGCCACAGGTGAGCCCGGAAGTGTGAAGGAAGGTGGAGATAGACTCTCCTTTTGACAGCAGTGGAGGGGAGTTTGAGGAGGCGCAGGCCCTGTCGGGGAGGCCGCCCCTGGCATCTGCCGCATCTGCTGCTGGAATGTGATCCATTTTATTTTAGTCCCCATTTTGCATCAAGGTCAGCTGTGTTGACTCAGCAGAGAAGCAGGTGCCACGCGTCATCCAGCCACAGCACAGCTGGGACCAGCGCTGAAGTCTTCTTGCCTCCCAATTCAGGGATCTTTACCTGAACTGTGGCTGTTTTAGTTTTCACATAAAAGTCCTTGATTAACACTGTGGATTTCAACTTTAAAAGAGCCACCTTGATCATTAACCCTTTGAGGGTTCAAAGAAACTTCTGGAATGAAACATGGTCTGTTGTGGACAACCCATGCCACTAGGCTTCTTCTGTGGTCCCCTCATGATCCCGGCGGCCTCCTGAGTGGGTCGAGGCTCACGTTTGGTTAGGATCGGGTACAGAAAGGAAACCAGAAACAGTGTCACAAGGATTTAATTTTATGTGACGTGAAAACTGAGGGACACTGGACTTCGTGCCGCGTTGTCACCCCAGGTAGGACCAGGCGTGCTGCATCAAGAAGCCGTGTCAGATTTCACTCACTGGATGATTGGTTCATCGACTTCAACGATTTCTGGGTCTGTCTGAAGTCAACCGGGCAGATGGCTGTGTCTGGTTTCATGATGAGCTTAGGAAAGACATCAGTGGGATTTTCAGGACCGTGTTGGGGGAGTGTAGCTTTGCATTTATCTGCTGGTAATTATCACAAGATACGAATTCGCAAATACACAACTAAGTACACACTGGCCCTACCTGGCCTCTGTTTATCTTGATGGTGTGGCCATCCAGTGACAGTGCCAGGGTGTGGGACCTCTGGGAAGCCCCTTGCTGCTCAGAATGCAGCTTTCTATTAAGCAGGGGTCACAGACTTGGGACCAGCAGGGCTCTGCGAGCTTCACTTGATTCAAGATACATAGGCTCACGTTAGGTGTGCGTTTAGTCCTGGTTTGCAGCCCATGGGCAAGTAGTCTATCTGTTTGTGATGGTCCCACCCACACCCTGCCCCCACAGGCTCCCTCCCCGGCATCACCAGGGCCGAGGATAAGGAGCTGCAGGAGCCAGGGTGTCGGCGGTTCCGTTACTCAACTGGACACATTCATTGCAGTAAACGCTGATGCCGTAAAGACAAGAAAGAGTATCCCATGATCGCATTTTGAGGTTTCTCCTCCAGTTTTCTCTCCTTGCGCATATGTAATTGGGACTGTAGAGTATCTGTCTTGCTTCTTAATGTCACAAAGCATTTTCCCATGTTCTTGAAATAACAGTTGTTTGTTGCTGCTGTGTTGTGGTTGTTGCATGGTTTGCGTAATCATTTCTCCCTCACTGGTTTCAGAGCAAATGTCGGACTTTCCACAATGGCAAATGACAGCACCACACATCCTCCATGCATTCCATTTCCCCATCCTGCTTCCGGTTTAGGCTTGATTGCTTCCTGCAAGTGGATGTACTGAGCTATGTACATGTCTCTGACCTTTACATGTAGTAAAGAAGGTAGTGCCAGCTCCCACTCATACAGGATAGAAGTGTCTTTGTTTAGGGCAGAGACAGACCTACCCAGCTGCCTTAGGATGGGGGCTGCACACATCAGACAAGCCATGTAACGTAGAGTGCGGACTTCGAGTGACGCAGATTCAGTCAGTCCATCGGTCATGTCCATGTGACTCTGAACACATAGGCTCCGGGCACTTCCTGGCTTGGCAGTGCTCCAGGGTGTCACAGTCCTGCTGGGAGAGTAACTGGACTCCACAGAGCGAGGATCCAAATGCAGCTCGTGGTGCTGGGCCCCACCCTGCCCTGGGTGCCTCTCTTCCTGAGTCTTGGGGACAGTCCTCTGCCCTTGCAATTTGGTTAACTCCAGATATGTTAAGAGAGGAGAGAGAACCCGTGACAGGATGCTCAAGATCAGCCCCTCCCATATCCTCCTTCCTTGCACACTTGGGCCACTTGTGTGTTTACTGATCCTAGACCAGAGTATGTGGCCTCTGCTCGGCTTTGGTGAGGAGGGGCAGCCTGGGCGCTGTCCCTCCTCTGCTTGGCTTTGGTGAGGAGGAGTGGCCTGGGCGCTGTCCCTCCTCTGCTGGGCTTTGGTGAGGAGAGGTGGCCTGGGCACTTGGCTTTGGTGAGGAGGGGTGGCCTGGGCGCTGTCCCTCCTCTGCTCGGCTTTGGTGAGGAGAAGTGGCTTGGGCGCTGTCCCTCCTCTGCTCGGCTTTGGTGAGGAGAGGTGGCCTGGGCGCTGTCCCTCCTCTGCTGGGCTTTGGTTAGGTGGGGTGGCCTGGGCACTTGGCTTTGGTGAGGAGGAGTGGCCTGGGCACTTGGCTTTGGTGAGGAGGGGTGGCCTGGGCACTGTGCCTCCTCTGCTCGTCTTTGGTGAGGAGGGCAGGCACGCCCCTATGAGAGTCTTGCAGCTTGAAAAAGACAGTGTTTCTGTGGAACGTTGTGATTGACAATCTTGACAGTCATTTCCTTAAAAAGGTTTTCAGCATATGTGTTTCTCATTCCCAGAGGTGGAAGCCAAGACACAGTGTGTTGGGGCTCCACCTCCACCCCACGATGCCCCCCTGCCCCTCCTCCGTGCTGTTTCCCAGGGCCGCGTCCAAGGCAGCCACCCGTTTGCACTGGCGCTTGAGGGCTGAGATGAGCAGCCTGGTAAAATGAGTTCCCAGGCTGTTTGCTTGTTTCATAAGAAAGTGTCTTCTCTTTGGGAGGTGCCCTCCACCCTTACATGCCTCTGTTGGGGCCAAGCTCTGTTGCAGGTTGTTACAGGCGAGGATCCTTGCTTTTCCTCTGCTTGGAAGTCTAATATGCGCGTTCTAAAGTGGGAGCAGGCTGGGGAGAAGGGAGCGGGCTGAGACGAGGCTCTGATGTCCTCGTGCCGCGTGTTCACCTCCAGGCCCTGGTTTCTTTTAAATGGTGGGAATCCTTGATGACACCCAGCCTGCCCCACCCACAAAACTCATGAAAGGTGCTTCTCAGACGTCCGCCCTGGCCAGCAGCCTGACCATAAAACCTCGATGTTAGGTACACTCAAGTCTCCCGTGTGGAGGTCAAAATTTTTCCTGCATTTGGAAATCTTTGAGACTTCTGGCATTGTTTGAGCAACAGTGCTGCTTTAGAATATTATACCGATTTCTCATATAATTTCTCATTTTTCTTATCACTGAGCCTATTTTGAGGAAATAAGACGTTATTTTTGTTCCTAAAGGAAAAGGCATTTAGTGGGAGTAAAGAGCATGTGTTGAAGAATTATATTAAGCTTGCTTAGGCTGGGCATGGTGGCTCACACCTGTAATCCCAGCATTTTGGGAAGGGGAGGCAGGAGGATCACTGGGCCAGGAGTTCCAGAATAGCCTGGGCCACACAGCGGGACTCCACCTACAGCAGTTTTAGAAAAGCAGCTCACTTGACTCAGCTGCCCTGGATTCCTGACCCACAGCCTCCAAATGTTATTCCTACGATGACGGTGCCATCACATGGGTCCCCACAATGGGAATCACCGATCTGCTCAGTCTTCTCAGTAGCGGAATCATACTCATGGCTCTGAACATGTGGCATTTGGTTTTCCATCCCGAGTGACTTCATTTAGAATAATGGCCTCCAGCTCCATCCCAGTTGCTGCGAAAGTCATGGTTTCGTCCTTCTCAAGACTGAGGAGTGGTCCTTGGTGCCGCCCGCCGTGTGCGAAGCGGCAACAGCCTGATCCCCTCCCGCTCTCCGTCGTGTTTGCTCTGTCATCTGCCGCCACTGGGCATCTCTCACGTACTTGTGTGTTTGCCTGTTGCCTGTCCCTCTCCCGAGACCTGACTCCCCGAAGACAGGGCCTAGGCACACGCTGGCAGTCCCCACATCTCTGTTGCAGCATCAGCTGCAGATTGAATACATGGGAGTGAAGCAGACCTGGTGGGCGAGACTCCCCGCCCCAGCGTCTCCACCATGCGCCTCCACCGCATTCACAGCCTGAGGTGCCCGCAGAGCGTGCAGAGCGTGGCGCATAGGCCAGCGGAGCATGGCGCTAGGGCAGCGGAGCATGCAGAGCGTGGCGCGTAGGGCGGCGGCGCATGCAGAGCGTGGCGCGTAGGGCGGCGGCGCGTGCAGAGCGTGGCGCGTAGGGCGGCGGCGCGTGCAGAGCGTGGCGCGTAGGGCGGCGGGGCGTGCAGAGCGTGGCGCGTAGGGCGGTGGAGCGTGGCGCGTAAGGCGGGGCGTGCAGAGCGTGGCGCGTAGGGCGGTGGGGCGTGGTGTGCACTGCTTTCGGTACGCACCAGGGACTGCCCTTGGGGTCCAGTCAGCGGTCCACGAGAACCATGTGTGGCCAGCTGGCCTTGGTGTGCACGTCTGGGGACACGGGAAGCAGCAGGCTTTTTGGAGGTGTGCGGGGAAGGGAAGCTGCAAACGGTGGTTAAGCTCTGAGCTGTGAGAGTTTGACTCTCCCGGCTGTGCGCTGAACCTCTGCTGAGAGCCTTTCGCCGCCCACGCCCTTTTTTCTTGCAACCTCTGCTCCATTACGTGCTCTCAGAGCCATGGCACCACTCATGAGAATGCGCCTTGTCTTCTAGAATCCCTGGCCGCCTGAACGACAGGAGGACGCCCCTGGGTGAGCTGAACTGGATCTTCACGGCCATCACAGACACCATCGCGTGGAACGTGCTCCCCCGGGGTGAGGCACGGGCCGGGCCTTGGGGAGGGAGGCTATGGCCTTGGGAGCGCGGGGAGTGACTCTCGGACATGAGAGAAGTCAGATGGGATCAGTGAGCGCCTCACTGGGGAGAACAGTGGGAGGGGCTGCAAAGGAGAAGACGACCACCTAAGGCGGTTTCTGCTGGCCGTGGTGAGTTCCAGGACGCCAGTTCTCCCAACAGTGTGGAGAGACGCCATGTCAATATTTGCCCTGACTTGTTAGCACGGCCTTCGCCAAGCAGGGGCGGCTTATCTATATAGTCATCGGTGTTATTCACATTTGCTGAAAACCAAATGTGAATGAGACTCCTTCGCATTTTTTGTGTATTGATTGGTTGATTTGGGGTGTTTGTTTACATGTATGTATGTGTCCAGTGTGTGTGTACATGTGTGCATGTGTACACGCATGTGTATTTCTGTGCATGTGTGTATATTTGCGTGTGTGCGCATGTATGCATATGCTTGTGTGTTCATGTGTGTGCGTATATGTATCTGTATACATGTGTGTGCATGTGTGTATATTTTGTGTGTGCTCGTGTGTGTTTAAACGTGCATGTGTCTGTTGCCGATGGAAAATACGCATATTAGTCCCAACTTGTTTTTAGTAATTTTTGATAGAAGTGAATGTGTGTATTTGGCTTTAAATGATAGACACGAATCACTAAGGACTTCTTTCCGTTTTCTCTCTGCCCTCAGATCTCTTCCAGAAGCTCTTCAGGCAGGACTTGCTGGTGGCTAGCCTGTTTCGAAATTTTTTGCTGGCAGAAAGGATCATGAGGTCGTACAACTGCACTCCCGTCAGCAGCCCGCGGCTGCCGCCCACGTACATGCATGCAATGTGGTGAGTGTCTCCGGTGGGATCCTCTGGGTGCCGTGCTTCCCACCCTCCGCCCCACTGTAATCTCATGGAATTGCACGGAGCCGGGCAGGGGCGCTCCACACCTAACTTGGGGACCCTGCCTGGCATTAACAAGTGATGCTAAGTGCAGTGCTCCTGGAGACCTCCACGCAAAGGAGCAAGCCTGGGAGGGCCTTTCCAGACCATGCGGGAGCAGCGCTGGCTGAAGCCTCACGGCTCCACAACTCGGGAGGGCGGTGCTTTGTAAGAGAGTTTCTAACCTTTTAGAAACCAGTGGTGAGAAAATAACTTGCTGACTTGAATTTATGAAGTGCATCCAAGATAGCTCTGGAGAATTAAACTGTTGGGCTCATGACCAATTAGTTTTTATGCTTATTTCTCACACACACAAACACACACGCTCACGAGTGTCATCTTTTATGACTATTGATTAGTCTTCTCGCTTTGCTGAGTTGCTGCTATTTATACAGCTACTAATAGTAGTAACAGTAATAGTGATGGGGTTGGTTTTTAGTCTAGACATTGTATTTGAAGACATTTGGTTTCTTTCTGTTCTGTGGCCATCCTAAAACATAAGCAGGTTTGTGCAAATTCTAAAATGGTATGAAAACAAAGGAAAAATAGTTCTGTTCATCAGTGAGAGAAACCCTAACACAAATATTTTTAAACGAGCAATTCACATATGCCTGCTCAGAAACCAGTGTGGCATGTTTCATGATCTGATCTATTTTAGCCTGTGTTTTCTTCTTCAATCTCTACGCGACCACTTTCTTCAACATGGGAAACCCAGAGAAACAAGAAGGAAATCTAAACTCACTACCCATCACCTTCTCCAGAAAAGTTCCAAATAATCTAAGTTTTAATAGTAGTAAATACTTAGATAGATCAAAATACATTATACCCAGCAGAGCACTTGGACTTCAAACAGAAAAAGTTAAAGCATGCATGATCTGTATCCTTCTTAAGAGTCTGTAAGGTAAAACAGAGAACCCTGATAAGGAAAAAACAAATAGAAGTAGACCATTTAAATAATGTGTAAATAAAACCACCGCAGACATATTTCTCACGAGTCCGTGAATAACAGAGCTGTAAAAGAGTTATTTGAAAAGCCTGTGCAATACTTAGAATAAATATTTAAAATGAACATTTTTTTGAATAAATACTTAGAGCAGTTTTGAAAGAGTATATCCTCAAAATGGCCTTATTCCTTTAAGAAAAGTACAGCCTTAAATCCTGTCTCTATTTCTTCTGAGACAGGTTTTTGTAATAAATTTATTATAAAAAGGGAAGGAAAAAGAAAAAGGAAAAAAAGAGCTGAAGGGGTCAGTGCCACGTAAGATGGATGAAAAACTAGTTCAGTGCTGGGAGGCGGCCGAGTTCTCAGAGCGGGCCCTCATGGGGCCTCCGGGCTTGCAGGCTCCTGTGGGTTCCTCTTACCAGGAATCAGTCCCTGGAAACCTTTTTCCTTCGGGCGTATGCTTTCTCCAGGTGTAAAGGCACCACCTATCTGATATGCTCAGCTGCATAGACAGTGGCGTCACATTGGAGTTCGTGGTCAAAGACCAGAGCCTGAGCACAAAGAGCAGCCAGGAGGGGTGGGCAGCCGAGGGTGGGAGGCCGAGGACGGGTGCTGGGAGGAGCTCGTGGCGAGGCCGGCACAGGACAGCCACATCCCCCCTCCATCTAGAGACTGCTTTCTAGTCCTGGCCCCTGCGAAGCTTTCTGAGTGCCGGCATTGATGTTCGTGCTGCTTTATAGAAGGCCCTAGTCTAGGCCTAGCTGCAGCCTCTCCCAGCCCTGCGGGGCTGCCCTTCCCTGCCCCGGAAAAGGCTGGTTGTTCTGCAGACTTGGCTTCCCGGAGCCTCACGGAGCCAGCCCGCATCGTGCTATTTTTTGTTACACTCGAGAATCGTGAGATGTTGTTGCAATCCACAGAGACCCAGAAAACCTGGGGACAGCATCGCATGGGTGCTTGGTGGCCCCTGCTTCCTGAGTCACTGTGGACGCTCAGGTTTTTCTGCTTTCCTGGTTCTGGCCTCCCTGAGTGTGTCAGGGGCTCTGCTTGGGCTAACGTGCACCTTGAGTGATCCAGCCCGCATGTTCCGTCGTCGGTGCTACGTCCTCCCGCTTCCCTTTTGGGCACATTATCCTGGTTGTTTCAGGGTGGGCTCTGTGGGAACAGGCAGAGATGGAGGCTGCTGTCACAACGCAGCTCGTGAGTGGGCCAGCCCTGGGTCAGCGGTGGAGGGCTGGGCAGAGAGAAGCCGGGCTCACCTCCGCCGGCCCCGAGGAGCCCTGAGAGTGGGATGGGAGGTGAGTGGGCCAGCCTGCATTCTGCATTGGTCGTCACACACAGGCCACCCAGAAGAGGGCTTGACAGCCCCGAGCTGCCCGCCTGTGGTGCCCCCAGCAGCTGGGACAAGAAAATCTTTATCCTGAAGGGGGTCCTGGCCCCCTCCCTCACCGTATCTTACTGTAAGAGAAAATCTCACCTGTCTTACCTGGGGCTGCTGTTACCCCCAAGCCCCATTTCGATGAGGCCCTTGAGGGATGAGGAAGCAGAGCACAGACGTGCTCCTCCGCAGACCACAGCCCGTCTGCAAGAAACACGTTTCCTTCCTAATCCACGAACGTGACTCTTCCCGGTCGGCCATGCAGAGCTTGTCACCAGGCCCTACGGAGGCCTGCGGCAGTGACCAAAGAGCTGGACTAGAAGACAGCAGCCGGCGGCCCCTGGCCACTGGTACAGCCACTGCCAGCAGCTGGAGCTTCCAGCCAGCCTGGGTGCAGCGGAGTGGACTCTGTTCATGTAGAATCACAGCAGCGACCCCTCAGTTCCAAGGCTGGGGCAGGGTGGTCCCTGGCCTCCTGGTCCCTGGCACCCTTCTGCTGGGTGTTACTGTGTCCCCATGGTTGGGTTTGACAGACATCACAGATGAAAACTGAAGCAGCAGGCCAGGGTGGTGAAGGGCAATGCTCCTGGGTGAGGGGCAGGGAGCGTGGGCACTGTGCTGTCACCGCTGGACACTGGGCACACTGGACTCCACCAGGCATGCAGCTAGAACTTGGCCTGTGGATGCAGATGGCCTAGAACTTGGCCAGGTGGATGCAGATGGCCGGGGTGGCTTTGGGGTTTCACCTTTTCACCTTCACGCGGCAAAAGGAACATTATGCACTTTGGATTTTTTTCCTTTTTCTTAAACTCACACCATGCACACACATCTGCGTCCTGTCCTGGCGACTGACGTGAGCACAATGGGAGCATTTAGTCAGCCGCTCGGCCCGAGGGAAGGAAGAGCCGAACAGGAGTGACTCACGGCAGGTGCGGGCTCCAGGCTTCGCGGCAAAGCGGCGAATGTGGACGCCCAGGGGAGCAGCCTGCTGAATTGAAGATGATTTGTGCTGAAAGAAGAAAACCTAATTCACAGATAACATCCGTGTCGTGTCTCTTCTGGTGGGCGCTTCCCTCTGCTTAGTAATAGGATTCCTCCAGCAAACTCGTGGAAAATAGAATTTGCAGGCGGAAACGGCATTAGGGAGGGCACCGGCCATCTATTCCTGTGTGACAGCAGTGTCATCACAGACTAGCACACGGTCTCCAGTTCCAGTTCCCACTGGGGGACTCAGCCATGTCCTCTATGCAGGATCCCACCAGGTTAAGGCCGCCTTCGCGTTAAGACCACCCACTGTCCCTACCAGGTGGGGTCCTTAGCTTGACCTCCCGCCCCTCAGAACCACCACGGGAGCCGGGTGCTGCAGGCTCACCTAGTGTCACACAGTCACGGCAGCCGTCACCTTCACTGTATTCTGCTGATCGAAAGCAGCCTCAGATCCCACCTGCACCTCCAGGGAGGGGCCACACCTGGGACGGCAGTCCTGGGGCCACGTTCTAGTCTGTCCACCTCGGATGGCAAATGGCACTGGGGTTGGAGAGTGTGAGCATAAAGTCGCAGAGCCCAGAGAGTGATCTGACCACAGCCGCCCTGCAGCACACCAGTCACTGTGGTCACGGGTGGTCATGTGAGAACAGGAATTCCAGCGACAGATGGGATAAGCACCTGCTGGCTGCATGTCGGGCATGTTCTGAAGCTTTACTGCTGTCAGGGGTGGTCATGTGAGAACAGGAATTCCAGCGACGGATGGGATAAGCACCTGCTGGCTGCGTGTCGGGCATATTCTGAAGTTTACACTTGTTAAGCCACCTCCCCTCACAGCAGGTGCTGCCGTGAGGCTATGTCGTTTGCTCTCAATATGCCCATTTTACTGATGAGAAATTGAGGTGAATGAGGAGGCACATGGAAGGGCCAGCTGTGGCTCCAGAGTCTAGCACCAGCCTGCTCCATGCTGACTCAGTGGCGTGTGTGCCAGGTCATGGTACGCACGTGCGTGAGCTTCTGTTTCAGGCACATCCCTGGGACAGGAGTGCACCCAGGCAGCAGTGGCGTTTAAGCAGGGAGCAAAGCTCTTGTCACCTCTTGTTACACATGGCCACGGCCACTGTGCTGGCGGATCCCAGCATCGTTGTCAGCGTGAGGAAGCTTCCCTGGTGTCCGAACGAGTCTTATCAGGCAGAGACGAGCAGGGAGCAGCACTGCTGCCCCGGGAGCCAGTGTGAGGTCTCAGGAAGGGTGTGCCTCACATAAGGACCCCGTAGCAGGTGGCATTCCTTGTATTTTGCAGTCAACCACGTCCCGGCTGCAGGGACAGAGCCCTGGAGTTTTCCAAATCCAGCTGGATATGAGAGGTGGTTGGGGAGTTAGCAGCCCTGTCCTGGCATCCGAATCTTCTTGGTGATTCCCGCCCATCAATGCCCGGCCAAGACCCGCCTGGCTGGGGCCTGCCCTTGGTTGGGACCTTCCTGACCTCAGGCCCCTGAGCCCTGGCCACTTTCTGGCTTGACCGCCTTTACGTTGCCAGCCCAGTGGCCACCCACCTGCCTGCCCACTGCTCCCCCTGCCTTTGAATACCCCGCCCCTTTGCCCTGCAGCCAACCGTGACCTGGCTCAGGAGCATGACTGCAGCAGGTCGCTAAGGAAAAACCAAGGAACACGACTGATGGGATGTTCTGAAAGACGTGGACAAATAAAGCCATTTGTCAGGACACAGATTATGAGAGGGAGAAGTTGAGAATAACCCTAGTACCTAACAGAATAGGAAAGGAAATTAAGATGTGTGTACTTGTAGGAATGTAAGCAGTCTTCAAATTTTATTCATGACTATACAAAATGTATGTTAATGAGAGAAACAGAAAACGGAATTGCATCAGCAATGTAGTTAATATCTATATGAAAATAGTATTACAGCCAAAAAACATGCTAAATAGAATTATAAATAAACATCAACAATGCTTGTGCCAGGGCGGTACAACTGGAGCAATGGTTCTCCATTCTAAAAACTGATAGATAGGACTTTGGTTCGTCAGAAGTCTACCTGTAGAATTTCTAAGCCTTCAAAGCACTACAAGCAATTTTTTAGCAGAGTCTTTATGGCTAAGGCATTATTGTTCATAAATTCAGAGCTAAAAACAAACAGAAGACATAATTGAGTACTTCTTTACATGAGAAAAACGTAACTGGTAGAGTTGCCTATGAGGGAGGCCTGGGGGCTTTCAGACAGCGGAAGACTGGGCTGGCATCCAGGAGGGCATGGGCATGGGTAGGGGGGCAGCCTGCCTGCCCTGAGCTGCGCTGTGAATCCTGAGGGACAGAGGCTTCCGTGAAGCCCTCGGTGCCTGGGCTCACAGCATGGTGGCAGCAGGGAGGGGTGGTGCGGTTCGTGGGTGTGGCAGTGCCGTGTGCAGCAGGGAGGGCTGTGTCCACAGCGACTTGGGCTGAGCCTCAGGACACTTAACCCCACTCTTCCTCCTGAGCCCCTGCTGTGCGTGTCCAAGGATCCTCTCCAATTAGAGATACTTTCTGCAGGGTCTGACATCGTGGCTTCTCGTCCTTCTATTCTGGGAGTGCCAAATAGTAATATTAAAAGGTTCTTTTTACAGAAATCAATGATGGTGTGATTTCAAAGAGAATCACTTGCATTTAACACATGTTCTCCTGGGAGGTTTTCAGCAACAAGGATGCCAGCATGAATCTGGAGCTAAAAAGTAAACACGAGTCAGTTCCATGTAATGCTGAAAATTATATCATGAACCCACTCTGACAGGGAATTAAATGTAGAAATTGGGCTTTGGACTCGGAGAAGATCCTAGATCCTCGTAGGAGAAGAAAGACTGGCAGTGTGGTCTGGCTGGTCTCTTCTGCATCCAGTGTGAGCATGGGCAGCACCAGCTGTGGTAGCCCCGGGTGTCTCCTGTCCTGGAGGCTCCCATCCCTGTGGAAGCTCCTGCTGGCCACTGGGGCAGCATTCCAGCAGGTGGGAAGGCCGCAAGGAGTGGACGAGGCAGCTCAGGCCCGGGGTGCAGACAGAGCTCACACGCCCGTCGCCTCCCTATCCTGTGGCAATGTCTGGTCCAGCCTCATCCGGGGAGGCAGGGAATGTGGCCTCCATCCTGAGTGGCATGTCCCACCTCAAATCCTGTTCCTTGTTAAGGACAGGGAGGAGGCACAAAGGAACGAGGGGCGGTCCCAGACACACAGACGGGGAGAACGTCTGGCTCAGAAACAGAACCGTGCTCACCTCTGTCAGCCGGCGTGGACGCAAGCATCACGGTGGGCTCTCTGCAGGGCTGTCTGCCACTAAAACAGTGCACAGAGCTCTTCTCTCCCGCCCCATCAATAGAGCAAAGTGTGTACATCCCGAGGGAGCACACAGGAACGGTAGCAGAAGAGAGCATTTGGAATAAATAATTCACAGTCTCGCTATTATATTCCTTGTGCGGTGATGGAAAGGTTGAATTTTTAGCGGGAAGAAAGAGGGAACAAAGCCTAAAAAACTTGAGGTTAAAACATGAGGTCGTCTGCATTTACACTCTGCTCAGGCAGCGGCAGCAGTGATGAATACTCAGAGCCTGTTTCCTGTTTAATTTTTGATGCAAAGTCACTGGGGAGTCATTCTCCTTCACTTTCAATTTCAGGGGTCCTGAAACCTTGCCTTCCTCCAAGGTAATAACCTGTGCTTCTGTTCCCGGGGCGGGCACCGCTCCCTGACTGATCAGCGCAGATGGAGGCTGCGCGGACTTGGACTGCTTTCCTCCAGCCCACTTCCTGGGCGCCTGCCATCTCAGCGTCGTTTCCTGAAAATCCAGCTCTTGCCTGGATGACATGTTTTCCAGGCTAGTGACTCATCAGAGCAGCCAACAGCTTAGAAAGTCCCTCTGCCCGCAGCTGCCAGGGGGAGGAGCCCATGGTGCAGATGAGCTGGTCACAGCTAATCACAGCCTCCTCCCCTCAGATCTGCCCTCTCACACTCCAGCCCTGCTCCTCCAAGCAGCTTGACTGCACGACTCTGTGGGAGGTGCTAATCCAGACACCTTCCCGGTCCCCTCCCACCCTCTGCTGTCATGCAGTGCCGAACCTCCTAGTGCTGGCTGCTCCCGAAGCCCCCCACCATGGTCTCTCTGTGTACATAGGACCCATTCTCCCACTTGTCTTCAGCTGGGAATCCCAAATTAGAGCTGCACGTTTGTGTTCATTTTATCCTAGAAAATGCAGCCAGTTTTAATCAACAGATAAATGCTCATTAGAGAATACCATTGCTCTGCTGTTTAAAAGGTGGCCGTGCAGGCCATGCACAGTGGCTCACACCTGTAATCCCAGCACTTCGGGAGGCCAAGGCAGGCAGGTCACTTGAGGTCAGGAGTTCGAGACCAGCCTGACCAACATGACGAAACCTCGTCTCTACTAAAAATACGAAAATTAGCCGGGCATGTGGTGCATTCCTGTAATACCAGCTACTCAGGAGACTGAGGGAGGAGAATCGCTTGAACCTGGGAGGCAAAGGTTGCAGTGAGCCGAGATCACACCACTGCACTCCAGCATGCGTGACAAAGTGAGACTCAGTTTCAAAAAAAAAAAAGATTGCCGTGCAACTTTAGAATTTAATGGGAGCTCTGAGCTCATCTAACCTGGTTCTTTCCTTTGGTTAATAAACCACCGAGGCACAGAGTGGGCCTGTGTCTTCTCAGCAGGCTGCACAGGTGCCAGCTCCTCCCAGAGCTTCCGTCTTCTCTGCCTTGCTCGGAGTGGGGCTGTCAGTAGGGCCAGGCCCAGGCACGACTTGAGGTTCAGAGCAGCTTCGCTGTGTGCTAGTAGTCGGGCTCCAGCATTTGTCTTGCAGCAGTCTGTAGGTTCTTTACATCCTTTCTTCTTGTTAGTTCTTGAACAGAGTCCTTTTCCTCCTTTCCTGTAGACATCTCTGCCTCGAGTTCACGGCCCTGAGCAGCCTGCATGCAGCGTTGTGCGCCCTGAGCCACAGCCCTCCTCCTGGGCTCTGCTCGTCCCCTCAGCCTCCTCTGAGCCTCTGTGCGTCCATGAAACCAGAACCATCTGGGGCTGCTTTTCTGGTCTGTGAAATGTGGAGCTGGGTCAGTCCCCGCCCCCGGCTGGATCCAGGTGGGCTCTCAGCCTTCTAGGAGCCCAGCAGCCCGCTGCAGCAACATGGGTCACACGTCCGAGCAGGATTGTCACCCGTGGCTCTGACACAGCTTCGCTGGGCGGTCCCCTGTCCTGTGTGCTGAGTAATGTCTGGAGAGTGTGTGAATAGGCTTCACAGGAGGTGCTGACCGAACCCACGCCAGGCGCCACGCTGGGCTCCTTGGGCCATGGCCCGAGCACCCTCTCTGTCCTCCGCTCGTCTCCTCCTCCCAGAACTTGTACACACTTTCTTCTAACTTGTGAAGCAGAATCTTTGTATTTGATTAAATTCAAGGAATCTTCATAGAGTTTAATTGCAATAATTGACTTGCTTCTGTCTTAACAAAGAGTAGAATCTCCCTCAGTGCTGCTCAATGCCGTCTGCCTGCAGCCCGGGGGTTTATTGGGCACATGGGAGCTGTTTATTGCATGGACTTTGAGCCGCTTTTGGTTATCTCCTGATTGCTTCTTAACTATATTGGCAGGGGAAGGGCACGTGTGTGCAGAGGGCAGTCTTGGGAAAGTGAAGTATATTTCATATCCTTGAACGTGTAAATGTGTTCTTTCATCCCTTTGTTCATCTTAAATCTTTACTTTTTTTCTGGATTTTAACATTTTTCATTCTCGTTTTGGTCCTTTACTAAGACATCGAGAAAATATGCCCTTTGACACGGCAGCAGAGTGTCATTAGCCAAAAAACTAACACAGCATCCTCGAGTCTCTTAGGAAATTACTCAGGAGAAGAGATGGCAGAGCTAGAAGCTGGATCCATTATACTGATCCATCACTTGGTTTCCTCAAGGAACATATTTCTACGAGAAAGGGAGAGCAGAGCTGAAGGAATTGGTGTCCTTCCTCCATCCCTACCATGAGGGTTGAGCGTCCCTAATTCAAAAAACCAAAATGTTCCAAAACCCAAAACTCTGTGAGGGCCACCATGCCGCAGCAAGTGGACAATTCCCTTCCTGGCCTCGCGTACACAAACTTTGTTTCATGCACAAAATTATCGTGTGGAATTCGCTTCAGGCCGTGTGTGCAAGAGGTATATGAAGTATTATTGTGTGGAATTCGCTTCAGGCCATATGTATAAGAGATATATGAAATATTATTGTGTAGAATTTGCTTTAGGCAGTCTGTATAAGAGGTATGTGGAACATAAATCGAGTTTGTTCTTAGACTTGGGTCCTGTCCCCATGATATCTCATTATGTATATTCAAATATTCCAAAAGCTAAAAAAATCGGAAATCTAAAACACGTTCTGTCCCAGGCATTTTGGAAGACAGATACTTAGCCTGTATCGTGGAAATTAAGACTTGCTCTGTGACCGTACAGAGAGTGAAGTGATGATTCCCTTCCAGTTTAGGGTTCGTGTTGGCTGTTGTGGCCGGGGGACAGCAGCTGCTGCTGACCGACACCTACTTTGTGTCAGCCACTTTACAAGGACCCCGTGAGGGAGACATGATCATGACCCCATTTCACAAATGGTGAAATGGATCCTAGAGAGACAGAGCCACGCGTCCAAGGTGCCAGAGCCACATGCTGAATTTCACCAAGCGGCCTCCCACGGGCCCCCTGACCAGGCCCTGGTCCTCTGGACAAGGCAGCGAGGCAGGCGGGTCAGCCGCTCCCTGGGCCAGAGCTGGTGGGCAGCAGAGCTGAGAGCAGAGCCCAGTGTCATGGCTCGCGGTCAGACCTTCTTTTCTCCGCCCTCTCCTCAAATCTCATCCTGGGCTGCTCATGCATAGAGCATGCGTTCCTGCTTGTCTGCACTCTCATTCTACCAATGCGTGTTGAAAGCCATTCTGCGAATGCGCCGTTCCGTGAATGCCTGTTGAAAGCCGTTCCTCCAGTGTGTGTTCAAAGTCCTTCCGCCAGTGTGCGTTGAAAGCCGTTTCACCAGTGCGTGTTGAAAGCCTGCCACATGCCTGGCACTGGGACTGAAGTACCGTTGGATGCCAGGGCACCTGTGGGATGTCTAAGACAGGGCTGGAGATGTTGGAGATGTCGGGGTGTGCCAGGCCTGGGGTACCACAGGAAGGCGGAGAGCCACAGAAAGGCTTAGGGGTGCCGTATTACAGCTTCCGAGAAAGCTCACAGGGCAGCTGGCCTGAAGAGAGGTGCCAGCAGAGGGGCCTATTGGGATGAGGCTGTCCTAACAGCCCCCATGGACAACACCAAGTCTCCAGCAGGGCCACATTAGGAAGGTGGTGATGGTGGCTGGGGGTGCCCGGTAAGGTTGTTGCCTACACCTGGGAATTCCAGGACCTGGCCCAGAGGTGTTAGGTCCAATTCAGACTGCCTGCTGGTCCTACAATAGAATCAGGGTGTGGAAGCCACCTAAATCATCCCCACTGGGGGACCCTGAGTCAAAAACCAAACCCAAAAGGCCGTCTTGACACAGGAATAAGACACAGGCACCTGCCGGGTGCGGGGGACTCGGGCCATGTTTTCTGGAATGCAGCCTGCCAGGTGTGGCCAGGTGCCCTGTGGAGGAGTGGCTCCCGTTTTCTGTGCGTCGAGACGGGTCTCAGTGCTGTGGGAAACTGGTGATCGTGGCCGAGTCCACTTCTCAGAAAGACTGTTGCCTCTCGCCCCAAACAAGCCCTGCTGGTCTTGTCCTTGAGGGTAGAGTCATGTCTCCAAGTGGTTGTGGGACCACCAGCACACCCCTGGCCTTCAGGGGCCCAGGTCCAGACCACTCAGGCATGGGGGCGCTGGGACTAACAGCAGCATCACAGCACAGGGCTCAGCCCTGACTGCCAGGGACGCCCTTCCCCGGCCTTACATTGACCCCTCCTGAGGAGGCACTCTGGCCTGGCCCTGGTGTCCCTCCACCTTCCTCCAGGACGCTGCCCCCTCACAGCCTCCGTGGGGACCACAGCTGCACGGAATGCATGCGCTGCCGCTAGATGGGCTGAAGGCACAGTCAGAAACCACAGCAGAAAATGGGAAGCATTCCTTTGTTTTTCCCAGGCTTTTTTCTCATTTTATTTTAAGGAGAAAAAATGTGACAAACAAAATGGTGAGAATGCTGGCAGTACCAGCGACTCCCGGTCTCCACCCTCCTGGCCGCCCCTCAGACATCCTCTGCAGCCTAAATCCAAACAGTGAAACTATAAACATGCCCCCACCAGCACCGAGGGCCTCTGCCCAGACCCTCCTGCCCAGGCTCAGCCGGCGCCTCCTGTGCCCTGTGAAGTGCCCTCGGTTGGGAGCCCTCCGTCGTGCTCAGCGGGTGTTCCTCTGTTCTCTCCGCAGGCAAGCCTGGGACCTGGCTGTCGACATCTGTCTGTCTCAGCTGCCGACGATCATTGAGGAAGGCACTGCGTTCAGGGTGAGTCCCTCCCAGGGCATCCTGCACATCTGTGGTGGCGGCCACTTCTCTGGGCACCCGGACTGCACAGCCACCAGACTGGGAGTGGTCCCAGGACTCTTGGGTGTCAGGTATTTTGTTCACCTGCCTGGAAAAATGTAGTTGCTAGAGTTTAAAACATCGAGTCAACCAGGGGTTAAAGGTAGACTTGGAAAGAAACACCATTTAAAACAGTCCTGTCTCAAAATATTGCTATTACCGATCTGCTTTTCTGAAGGCAGGTTCGCTCCCTGTGAGTGGTGATCGCGGTACATGTTCTAGCCTTTCACCAGGAATGCATTGTGGATCTCCCCGAGTCCTCTGACTCTCAGCCCCATGGGACAGCGACCCGAGGAGGGTTTGGTGCTGAGCCCCCGGGGGACATCCAGCCCCCGGCTGCACTGCACGGGCGGTGGAGAGCTGAGCTCCCCTGGGCTGGAATCTTGCTCTCCTCCCGGCAGCTGCTCCCCAGGATCCCCTTGTGGTTTCTTCATGAGCTTTTGCCTTATGTGAGGCCTCGAGTCTGAAAATAGATGAGTAAGACAGAGGCCCTGCCCTCGGAACCCGTGAGGAAAGAGGAGCCTCTCAAACATCCAAGAAGAATACAAGGGAGGAATCGGCAGAGGGCGTGGCCGTCAAGGGGCGCGGCCGTCAGGGGGCGCAGCAGTCGGGGCCGCGGTAGATAGTCGGGGGCGTGGCAGACAGTCAGGGGGCACGGCAGTCAGGGGGCGTGGCCATCAGAGGGCGCGGCAGTCGGGGCATGGCAGTCATGGGAGGCCAGGGACAGGGGAGGCGGCGGCCTAGGCCGAGGCAGGAGGGGACGAGCATCCCGCCTCCCGCTGCTGCCACGCCTGAGACAACACGTGTTGGGCCTCAGAGCCACAGGGCCTAGCTGTGCCACCGAGGGCCGGTTTGGTGGCCTCCTGCGTCTCGGTCTCCTCACTTAAGGGGGGATTATGGTGGTATCCAACCCCAGAGGCGCTGGGAGGACAAAGTGAGTCAGTGTAGGAGAGCGCTTCGGACGGAGCCCAGCACAGGGCCCTTGCGAACTCATGTACAGGCCGCTGCCCCGAAGACGCTGTCACCAATGCCAGGGCGTCACCCTCCAGCCCCGGGCAGAGGCACCGGTGGTAGGAAGGGCTCCTCCACTGCACAGACTGTGACTTGTAGTGCACGTCATGGTGGTCAGGGAAGCTTTCAGCCTCGCAGTCAGGAGCCTGGGTGTGCGTGATGTACGTGTGTGGGGTCTTTTAACTCTTCAGATGATTTGGACATGCCCCCAAGGCTGGGATGACTGGGAAAACGGCCTTTTGAGAGGACGTCCTTCTCCTTTATAACCATCTGTTACCCTCCCCTTATTGGTCAGTTTTTTTGATAACATTTGATTGTGAAAATCTTCAAACCTCCAGCACAGTTGAAAGAAATTGACAGTGAGCACCCCACACCCACCACTCATTTCTACTCCGTCTTTGTATTCATGCGTTTTCAAGGGCGTTGCAGACTGCCCTGTGTTTAAACCGCGAGGCGGAAGCCAGCTCCCCCCGTGCGCTTGGCATCAACATTGGGCTTCTAGAGAAAGGCCTTCCCTCCCTCCTTGCTAGACCACAAACCTTGGAGGAAGGACAGGGTCTCCTGCAGAGTGGCCCGGATGCCTGCGCACTTCCAACACGCTCTGGGCCTGTTTCCGCAAACAGATATTTGGAAACCTTCATGAAACTGGCCTTTTCGTACTCTGAGCAAGGCTTCACTGGGTACTTGTAAGAGATCAGAAAAATCTGCTTTTATATGAAATGCCGCAGTTTCTATTTGCATGTGTGCTCTTTCTAAACGAATACTTCTGTTTCTGTGCCAGGTATCTTTGCCAAGTATCTTTTCAAGGATGTTACTCGATCGTTTCTAACCTACTAGAATCAATATTCTGCATTTGGGAATGATTTCACCATGTTGCGGGGTCAGGAGAAGGTGGGGATAACTGACGTGGCCCACACACTAGGTTCTTTCTGTTTTCATCTTATTGGAGGTATCACGTGTGTATACAAAAGTGTACACGTCATACCTGTACAGCTCGGTGAATGTTTCAAGCGGAACATGCTCACGTAACCACACCCAAGCCAAGCAGCGCCCATGAGCCCCCTCCGCACCCCTCCGAGCTCCTCCTTTCTCCCTGCAGCGGCCGCTTTCCTGCCCGGTGTGGTGCTTGGGTCCGTGGAGTCACGCAGGATGTAGTCTCTGTGTCTGCCTGCCGTCACTCAGCGTTGCTTGAGTGAGCTCACTCTTACTGCAGGGTGGATACTGTCATTTGAGTGTGCCAACACTCATGTGTCCCTTCTAGGCCACCGGGCATTTTCAGTTTCCAATTTTCAGCTCAGACTGTCGCAGCAGAGCCTGAGACAAAATGCAATTCTGTGATACTGGTCCTCCCTTTGAAATGTCGGTATCTTGTGTGTTATGGATTTTTGCATTAATTTTTATCTTTGGAAACATTGCTCTGAAATATTATTTGTGTTTATTACTGATTTTTTTGGCCTCCCCTTCCTGGCCGTCCTCCCATTCAGGGGCTGCCCCTCCTGCACATTTCTAGGAGTAACGCCTCGGGGTCCCAGGTTTGCCCGTGTTCAGCTTTAACAGACACTGCCGGAGATTCTGCAAAGTGGCTGAGGGAATTTACACTCCTGCCTGCAGCACGTGAGGATTTTTGTTGCTGTTTATTTATTTGGCTATTATGGTTCAGTATGAAAAGGTATTTCCTTGCGAGCTAATGGCATATTTCCCTGATGGTTAATAGAGCAGCGTTTCATATTTTTATTAGCCCTTTGACTGTCCTCTTTTGTAAATTGTTTAAGGCTTTTGACTGTTTTTCTTTTGTGTTATCTATTTATCACTCACGTGTAGTGGGTTCTGTGTCTACTCCAAAGACAGATCGTTTATTGCATTATCACAAGTAACTTTTTTCGCTCTGCGGACTTTCCCTTTTTAAATGTTTTTTTCTTGATGAACAGAAATGCCTTATTTTAACAAAATCTAATTAGTCAAATTTTTGTGCCTTATGGTGCCGGCTTTTGGTGTCCGGCTTGATGAAACCTTTGTTTCCTCTAAGATGTGCATTCTGAGCAGACGTTCTGCTAGCAGCCTGTGTGTTTCCCTTCACATCTGGACCTGCATCTGCTCCCATTCACGTCCCCCATGAATGCTCAACTTACTGGTGGTGTTTGCATTGAGGACCGTATAGACGTGGCCATGTCTATTTCCTCGTTTGCACCAAGGACCGCCTAGACGTGGCCACCTGTTTCCTCGTTTGCACTGAGGATGGTGTCCGCGTGGCTGCCTCTGTTTCCTCTTTTGCACCAAGGACCATTTAGACGTGGCCACCTCTGTTTCCTCATTTGCACCGAGGACCATTTAGACGTGGCCATCCCTGTTTCCTCATTTGCACCGAGGACCATATAGACGTGGCTGCCTCTGTTTCCTCATTTGCACCAAGGACCATGTAGATGTGGCCGCCTCTGTTTCCTCATTTGCACCGAGGACCATGTAGACATGGCCGCCTCTGTTTCCTCATTTGCGCCGAGGACCATGTAGACGTGGCCGTCCCTGTTTCCTCATTTGCACCGAGGACCGTGTCCATGTGGCCGCCTCTGTTTCCTCATTTGCACCGAGGACCATGTAGACATGGCTGCCTCTGTTTCCTCATTTGCACCGAGGACCATGTAGACGTGGCCGCCTCTGTTTCCTCGTTTGCACCGAGGACCATGTAGACGTGGCCGCCTCTGTTTCCTCGTTTGCACCAAGGACCGTGTCCATGTGGCCGCCTCTGTTTCCTCATTTGCACCGAGGACCACGTAGACGTGGCTGCCTCTGTTTCCTCGTTTGCACCGAGGACCGTGTCCACGTGGCCACCTCTGTTCTTTTGCTTGTCCCTTTGCTCACTTGGTCCTTGCAGCAGGACCATTATGACAAGCTCCATATGACACTTTCTCAGCTGGTAGACTAGTCCTGCAACTTCATCTTTTTCCCGAGGTTGACTTGGTCACTTTTGGTCCTTTGCATTTCCATGTGAATTTGACATTCAGTGTGTTAATTTCTGCAACAAACCTACTGGATTTCATTGAGATTACAGTTAATCTACAGATTGATTGGGAGAAGTCACCACCTCTGCAGTATTGAGCCTTCTCCCTCAAATAGGTTGTAAGTGGTATCGTTTAAAATTGCATTTTCTGATTTCTCTCTATTAACAGTGACATAGAACCCTATCAAAATTGGGGTTTTTGGGGACTGAGGCAGGAGAATTGCTTGAACCCAGGAGGCAGAGGTTGCAATGAGCCAAGATCACGCCATTGCACGGCAGCCTCAGCAACAGAATGAGACCCTGTCTCAAAAAAAATATATAGGGGTAGGAAGAGAAGCCAGAAGGATTCCCCTGCGGTGGGAGGCTTGGGACAACTGACTTTCTTAGGGGTATTAAAAAGAACCCTTCCACAAAATGAGCAGCCGTACAGAGGGGTAGAATGGACGAGGGGCAGAACGTTCATACAGGCCGTAGAGGGGAGAGTGTCCACACACAGCCGTACAGAGGGGATAATGTCCACACGGAGCCGTACAGAGGGGAGAGCGGCCACGCGGAGCCGTACAGAGGGGAGAGCGTCCACGCGGAGCCCTACAGAGGGGAGAGCGTCCACGCGGAGCCGTACAGAGGGGAGAGCGTCCACGCGGAGCCCTACAGAGGGGAGAGCGTCCACGCGGAGCCGTACAGGGGAGAGCGGCCACGCGGAGCCCTACAGAAGGGAGAGTGGCCACGCGGAGCCATACAGAGGGGAGAGTGTCCCCTTGGCAGTGAACTCAAGGTCCCCTCTCTAAGCAGCAAGCTGGTCATAGTGGCACATGTATTGTGCCGCTGTCAGGAAGGAGAACAGTGTCTCAGAATGTCCGGCTGGTGAGGAAGGCAGCCGGCAGCAGGTATGCTCAGGGTGATGGGAGCAGAAGTCGGGCTGGACTGGCTACACCAAGTGTGACTCAGAGACTCGCAGCCTCTCAGCCAGCCTTCCATTTTCAGTCCATTGCCCCTGTTTTTAGAATATGCCAAACTGCCTGTCACAGGCAGACCACAGAGCAAAACTCCTGGCATCCGAATCGCCCTGGGAGAGCCAGGCAGGCAACTCAGATGCTCCACCTGGGGCCCTGCGTGCTCTCCGTCCTGCTCAAGGGGCTTCGCTCCCCTGCACACAGGCTGGCACAGGCGCTCTTCATGGGGCAGAGGAAATGTCAGAGTTCGGCCCAGAGCGTCAGCCATGTGACTCACGGGTGGAGACGTGTTTTCTGGAGCGTTGTCCGGAGTGCTGGCAGCTCTTCCGCAGGCGGCTGCTGTCATTTGTCAGCCTCCCTGTAGCTTCAGGGAGCTTCGCAGACCTCCCTGCGCACCTGCTGGGCAAAGGTGTGCTCTCCCTCTTTTGTTCGTTTTAGGTGAACAGTCAGGAATTTTTCTTTCTGGATGGGGTGGTGACTCCAGCAGTGAGCACCATGTGAAAATGCATCAGGCAGAGCTAATATGAAAGAGAGAAGAGCCGTAGTTACCTGAATTACCTGGCTTCCGTTCACAGACTCAAGGCTTCTCTAACTCTGGAGAACCACATTCTCATGGGATGTGGAGGAGGGGTACTCCACCAATTTATGAATAATTCACACTTGAAAATAATTCACATTCTGGGGACTCCACGCCAGCTCCACAGGTTGCCCCCAGTTGTGATTAACTTTACATAAGCTGGCTGCACAGAGCACCAGTGCCTATGTGGTAAATGTTCACAGCTGACTTTCTAAGTGGAGGCCCGGGGGTCTGCCCACCAGGCTCCTCTGTGGAGGCTGCCGAGAGGGCTCCCAGACCTGGGTTCACGGAAGCACCGTGCCCTGCTCCTGGCGTTCGCGTGTCTGTCCACATTCACTGGGACCTAGGGGCACAGCTGACCCTGGCCGGGTGAGCGCAGGGAGAACTCCCTCCCGACCTCCTCTCACAGAGACTCACCGGTGCCTGTGGCCACCCACTCCCCGCTGAGCAAAGTAAAACAACGTAGGG
>PVKP010014658.1:34870-52422 GCA_004027715.1 Plecturocebus donacophilus
CTGGACACTCAGTTCCCAGACCTCCTGACAGCAGCCTCCCCCATGGCCTTCACCTCTTGAGCCCCACTCCATCCTCCCCCATGGCCTTCACCTCTCGAGCCCCACTCCAGCCTCCCCACAGCCTTCACCCTCTCCAACCCCACTGCCTGCGGACCCACCCTCGCCCACCTGCTCCACGGCACCCAAGCGAATCCCCTCCACTCTGTGCCTTCACGCACATGGCTGATGCAGGGCACGTTGGGCGCCAGATGTAGGGCTGAGTGCCCCACAGGGTCGTGGGGTGAGCCTTATGCTGTTCTGAGGCACAGGATCCAAGAAATAAAGAGACAGGACACAGAAGTACAAGGAAAACACAGCTAGGCTCGCGGGGCCACGCAACCTATAAGCAGAGTCAGGCGAGGCCCCAAATGTCCAGAAGCGTGAGTATTTACTGTGTATAGGTTAGGGGGTAGGGCAGTGAGTGAAGTCATCTTTAAGGATAGTGATAGGGTCGTGAGCAATAAAACATGGGGTCTACCCCCATTAGGTCACCCAGGCCAGGAGGTGGACAGTGCGCAGCAAGGGGCCCGTTCTCACGAAGGCAAGGGCTGTGTGCAGTAAGGGGTCCACCCCTATTAGGTCACCGAGGCTTGAAGGTGGGCCTTGCACAGTGAAGAGGGAGCAGTGCGCAATACCTCTATCTATGGGCAAACTACTTCTAAGAAGATTTATGGGAGGATGCTTTAAGTCACATAGCAGTGACAGCTGTCAAGGTTACTGCCACCTGCTGGCAGCTTCCATTGGGTTCTGTGGGAAGATGCTTTTCAAGCAGCACAGTAGCAAGAGCTGATAAAGTTCACAGTCACCAAGGTGGATTGCCGGTCTGAGGGCAACCTTCCACAAGAACTGGAGCAAGGTCTTACAACTCCTTTATCAGGAGGAGTGGCTCTCGCCTCAAGCCTGCCATACAGCGGGTATCTTTACGATACCGAACGCTGCCGCCTGGGCCATGGATTCTTGTCCTGGTATAACTGTTTGTCCCTTAAATCATGCTCTGCACTGTGTCTGCTCTAGGCATTCCTCCGATTATAAGCTACTTATTCATTAATTCATGTTCTATACCATGTCCACTCTAGGCATTCCTCCGATTATGAACTAAGATATAATTATAGGTATATATGTAGGGAAATATTCTTTAGGCACTCATACTATCAACTATTATATGATTATATAGAGAGGATTATATAAAGGGATTCTTCAAGCTCTATTTCTATAAACTAATATATGATTATGTAAAGGATTACCTAAAAGGAAATAGCTGAGTAGAAACACTATAAAGTGAGATATTCTTCAAGCCCTAACTGTGCCAGAGTTCTGCTTAGCTCTCATTCCTCGGTGCCTATGTGGTGGATTACCCACAGGCTGAGCTAACAGGGAGCCCAGGCCCACATGGCGTGGCCCACGGAGAGTTGTGGTCCCCTGGGATGCCACCTGCCAGTCCGACCCCACGCATTTCTTTGGTCTCACCCGCGTGCCTTCTCCATCCTGCTGCATGCCTCACCCCCACCCCCCTCGGTCCTCATAGCAGAGGCTCCATCTTGGGTCCCTTTCCTTTCTCACTTAACTTGAAAAAGATTCACACGCCACGACTCCCGTGTCCCCAGCCAGACTTGCCCGCTGACCTGCACGCTCATGGGATCCCCTGCCCCCTGGCACCTTCACTCCCTCGTCGAGCCACTGTCCTGAGCACCACGTATCCACGGTTGGGTTCTCAACACGCCCCTCTTGTGGCCCCAGCCCCCCAGCAGGTGCCCAAGCCAAAGGCCTCGGAGTCACCCTCAGCTTCTCCCTTCTCCTGCCCGCCTCTGGTGCCTTCACGTGTCCCACAGGCTGTCCCTCTGTGGCGTGCCCAAAGCCCCCGTGTCTGAGCTGCCTGGCATCCTCGAAGCCTACAGGGCCAGCCCTTAGTGAAGTCTTGGATGGCCTGCCGGCAGCAGGGGTGGGCGGGGCCTGGCAGTCCTAACCAGCGCCTGCTCTGCTTGCCCCGCAGCACAGCCCGTTCTTCGCCGAGCAGCTGACCGCATTCCAGGTGTGGCTCACCATGGGCGTGGAGAACCGGAACCCACCCGAACAGCTGCCCATCGTGCTGCAGGTGAGTCTTTCAGACTGAGCCGGACTGCTGAGGTCCCGCAGGAAGGAAACCAGAAGCCTGCACAGCCGCCAGCAGTGCCTTCTCTCTGCCTGAGCCCCATGGGTCTGCGACATTCCAGCCCCTCTGCCCCGAAGATGATGGCATGTGGGCAAGGTGGCATTCAGGCGAACAGATCACACAGCTCCAGCCGGGAGTCACTGGACTGACTGCGCATTCACTCCTAAAGGGCCCTCCTCTAAAGCCATTGATTTCCCCTCCTCCACCCTCAGTTAAGTGTAAATTTGGGGTTGGGGAGTCATCAGCCAGTCCATCATTCCCTCTCCCCAGTTACCATTTCCACTTTAGGAATTGCTGAGGTTCCGCTCCAGATGGGCTTTGCTTCAGAGCAGGCTCTCCAGACCACAGCCTCCTTCTCTCGGGAAGGACAGGAGCTGTCGGTGAACCCCGGGAGAGGAGGGAGGAGGAGGCTCCGTGAGCAGGTGCTGACCAGTGGAGCGGGCTTTGTGTCCCAGCCTGTAGGTTACACACTGAGCGGCACACACAGATCCGGAAGCCAGCCGCCCTTCCTTTGCACGGGGCTGTCCCAGCTGTTATAACAAATAGGCCCTTTAGGGACATACCCTTCAGATGCCAGCGCTCACGGATCAGTGCTGTTCACGTGCAGACTGTGATCTGTTCGTGGGTTGGGAGGTCAGTGTTGTGGGTCCTGCCAGCTGGTTTTTGGTCACTGAGCTAGGGTGGAGGCCACGGAAATTGAAGAGTTCGTCCAGGTAGTAAGGTAGAAGGATTCCACAGAACTTTTGTTTCAGTGACTGTGTGTTTGTGGGGAGGTGTGTGGGCTGGGTCAGAGTCAGAGGAGTTTAAAACCCACAGGTCAGTGTAGATATCAAGGTCTAATAACTCACTTTAAAACTGGACAAGATTTTTTGTGGTTGGTTAGGGTGGTGCAGATGGACTTGGGCGAGAAGCTATGTGTGGCCGTGGGGGGCTGCCCAGCCGCAGACGGGAAGTGAGAAGGCCCCTCTCTTTCTGGTTTAGACCTGGCTGGCTCCCCTCTTTTTGAGAGGTGCTACTTTCTGAGTCTGCAGGGCTGGGTCCTCGCCTTCCCAGATAGCGGATCACGTGGCGGGGCCTCCACGAAGTGGGGGGATAAGCAGCACCCCACCTGCCTGCGTCCTTCCAGAGCTCACACCTTCCCATTAGGGCCGTGAACCGCACTGACACACAGCACCATCAGTCTTCACTAGACCAGATGTTCATTCCGCCTCTGAGAGATCATTTAGAAAACCGGGGCCAGTTTATCTCTGTCACGCCATGGATTCAGCGACCTTCCCTTCTGCTGTTCAGTGTGCTGCAGCCGTGGCAGCCATGGCAACCCATTCACAGGTGTGCTGCAGGACTGAGGCTTACCTCGTTCAGGACTTTGCCCCAGGAATCTCAGGCAGCGAAAGAGGAGTTGGGGAGGAACAGTGCACATGAACATGCTGAAGATGTTCACACCTACCTTCCTCGCTGGCATTGTCTCAGGCAGGCAGCAAAGAACCAGTGTCCCAGCCGGATACCCTGGTGTCATGGTCCCAGCTCCTTGGTAGGCCAAGGCAGGAGGCTCACTTGAGCCCAGGGTTCAAGGCCAGCCTGGGCAACATAGGGAGACTCCATCTCTACAAAATAAGATAGCGTTGTGCCACATTGCCCAGGATGTATTTTTGCTGCCGTTGGTATATCATGACTGCTTTCTGGACATTGTAAAAAGAATGCAGACATTCTTACTGTTCCGTATGCACCTAGATTCGTTTAAGACCATCCTGACATACAGAGTGAGCTGTAAACTAGCTGATGTTCAAAACCGAAACACGCCGCGAGAACAGCCGCGCAACCAACGACCATGGGCGGAGCCTGCACTCCCCCTTCCCGCGCGTGCAGGATGGCGGGTGGCTGTGGGAGCCACAGGTGATCGGGGCTGACCACAGCACGGGTGACCCATGCAGGGCCCTGGGGCTCCTCTTGGTCGCCTGGGTCCGCAGATGTCCCTCAGAAGACTCTGGCTCTCCCACTGACCTTCCTGCTATTTGAGCAACGTGAAGGAGTAAAATCAGCCTTTCCAAAGTAGGGAACCGTGCATACACGTCAAGTCCCATTCTTTCGGGTCCGGCAAATGATCTTTTTGTAAACGGCCTCTTTTATGTCCCTTCTTTAATGTCCCGTTAGCCACCCACAGTCCCTCAGGGAAGGGAAGACCTGCCAGAGGCAGCTTTCCAACAATGACATAAACAAAGACAGCTCTGACGAGCGTGGGGCATTTCCTGCATGGTCTTTCAGCAGATGTGAGTGGCAGGTTCCTCCCATTTCTGGAGGGTGTGTCTCCTGGCTGTGCCAAGCTGAGATCAATGGGCGAACCTCTACTTAACAGGAAAGCAGGGAAAGATGAAGTGTGGCAGGACGTGGACTTCATTTGACGTAGCCCCCGGGGCCGGCTTCTTTCTCATTAACTCGGCTCACTTCCCCACGCTTTCTCTTAGGAGCCTTTATTTTTCCCAAAGCCTGGACCCTGTTATCCTTAAGTTATTCTCTAGTACCTTGGCAAGTCAGAAAACATTACTTAAGGGAAAGGGAATTTTCTTACACACTTGATGGTTTTCCGAATCCCATCACTTCATCCCTGAGCCAGGGCAGTGGCGGGTGGCCCTCCAGGGTCTCACGGAATCTCATCAGGTCCAGCTGATTTGCGGCCTCTCCTGTGTGAGCGTGGAACAGGCCTTTCCTGCTCTCCAGCCTCAATATCCTCTCTGCCTTTTAAAAATATAAATCAACAGAGGAGCAAGAAGGAGGTGAACAGTGTTTTCTGAACAGAAGGAGGTGAACTTGCTGTTTTGGGCCGGACACAGTGGGTCACACCTGTCATCCCAGCACTGTGGGAGGCCAAGGCGGGCAGATTATGAGGTCAGGAGATTGAGACCATCCTGACCAACATGGTGAAACCCCGTCTCTACTAAAATACAAAAAAAAATTAGCCGGGCATGGTGGCACGTGCCTGTAATCCCAGCTACTCAGGAGGCTGAGGTAGGGGAATAGGAGAATCACTTAAACCTGGGCAGCAGAGGATGCTGCGAACTGAGATCATGCCACTGCACTCCAGCCTGGGCCACAGGGCAAGACTCTGTCTCAAGAAAAAAAATTGCTGTTTTGCCAAGACCCTGGATTGATGGTGTCCTCTGGGCACTATCTTCTCCCGGGGAGCTCCAGCCTCTCGTGGCCTGCGAGGTGCGTGTGTCCTCTGGCCTCGGCAGCTCGCCCCCCAACAGGTGACTGAGGAGGCCCAGGCAGAGGAGTGAAGAGCGCCTGTGTTAGGGAAGAGGTGGGAGAGAGTGACTTTTCCTCTTCTTCCTTTTTCAGGAGAACAGTGACCATGATATTTATGTGTTCATTTATTTATTTGGCCCTTTTTCTTTTAACCAGACCCAAGGGATGCGGGTGCGGGTTCTTGCGTGGATCCACTGCGTAGTGGTGAAGTCTAGTCTTCACGTGAACCTGTTGCTCCATGAGTCATTTCTCAGCCTCAGTCCCTCGCACCTTTGGAGTCTCCAGCGCCTGCTATTCCACCTGTGTGTCCCCGTGGGCCTGTCATTTAGTTCCCACCCATGCAGATGTGAGAACATGCAATAGTGGGTGTTCTGTTTTTGAGTTATTCCACTGAGTGTGATGGCCTCCCATTTCACCCACATTGCTGCAAAAGACACGATTTCCTTCTTGTTCTGGTGGAGTAGTATTCCACGATGCCTGTACGCTGCAGCTTCCTCATCCAGTCTTCTGTGAATGGGTGATCGTGGCTCACTACAACCTCCACCTCCTGGGTTGAAGTGATTCTCGTGCCTCAG
Source organism: Plecturocebus donacophilus (assembly GCA_004027715.1). NCBI lineage: Eukaryota > Metazoa > Chordata > Mammalia > Primates > Pitheciidae > Plecturocebus > Plecturocebus donacophilus. The sequence continues at coordinate 40,877 of PVKP010014658.1, forward strand.
CCTCCCGAGTAGCTGGCATTACAGGTGTGCACCACCACACCTGGCCAAGAGTGATTTTATAGGAGAAAGCTTTAGTCCCTTTTCCTAGGTGTCACACATCAGTGTGAGCATTCTATTAGGAAGTCTGCTCTCTCTCCATGTATCATTTTTTTTTTTTACAAATAGAATTTGGGACCTGGAAGTACAGGATTATTACCAAGTGATGGCAGAATGACATACTAGAGTGATACTATACATACCATATACATCGGGGACTCCAGAACCGCCCTGCCCATCAGGTGCCTCAGGTTCCCTGGCCTGCAGCTCCCGGCACTCCAGGGCTGGACTGGAGAATCTTTTCTTAGGAAGCAGCGTTTTCAGTTTCTCCAAGCACTCCCTTTGTATACAAGGCAAATGAAATTCAATCACCTTAGCAGTTCTGTTTTCATGTGGTCGCCTCAGCTGGTTGCAGTGGTGTGATCAGAGCTCACTACAACTTCCAGCTCCTGGGCTCAAGGCCCCCTCCTGCCTCAGCCTCCCGAGTCACTGGAGCTGCATGCACGTGCACCACACCCAGCTCATTTTTGTGTTTTTCGTAGAGACAGAGTTTCACCATGTTGGCCAGGCTTGTCTTGAACTCCTGGCCTCAAGCGATCCTCCAGCTTCAGCCTTCCAAGGTGTTGGGATTACAGGCATCTACCACCATGCCAGCCACCATGATTAGTCTTTAGTTTGAGTTGCCACAGGTGAAAATAAATCTCAGTAAGTCATTCAGCTCACCATCATTTACTTCCATAATTTCCATAGATCCTGGGATGGTCTGAAACAGGAGATTTTTTTTGTTGTTTCTAAGTACAAATACAAATTTTTCTAAAAGCCAATCCTATTTTTAAAATAATTTTGCTTTATGTTGGCTTCAGTTTTTAAAAAATGTAAATCGACAAAAGGAAGCAGGAGGATAATGTAATGTTTGAAGAAAAAGAAACAGTACTTAACATTTCCCCAGTACTCTGTATTGACGATGTCTCTTTGCAAATGGGATCATCGCAGCACCAAGTCCTGTGCTGCCCGCGGTCCTCCGATGCCGACTCCCGGTCAGGTGAGCTACCAAGGCCCCGGTGTGTGTTTCGACAGCACCTGCAGCTCTCCTGCAGTGCGCCAGTCGGGACCACGCCACGGCCGAGGTTGTGAACCGGCGTCCGGTTTGCTTTTGCTGTTTGTGAGGAGCACTTTCTAAGGAGACCTTTATTGCTAGTGTGCTGGTAAAACAGTAGCAAGAGCTGGTCTTGGTCAGACCTCTCCACCCTGTCCTGCCGCTTCCATTTGTTCTGCGACTGCCGACCTTAGAAGCAGAGCTTGTCCCTGTTCAGGGTTGGAAATAACAAGTAGACTCAGAAAGCAGCCTGCGAGCTCTAGATCTGATGATGTCTCTGAGTTCTGAGGACTGCAGCCACCAAGAGGCCTGCCTCCGCTCCTCTCCCTGGCTCATCTAGAAACTCCATCCTCAGGCAGCCTAGTGCTGCCTACACAGTCAGTCCTCAGAACACTGAGTGGTGGGGACATCCACAAGCTGAACACGGCGATGGTGACTTTACCTTCCCTGGGCTCCCTGGTGTGCACAGCTCTGTGCGCTTTATAGTCTGACTCTTTGAGAATAAGCCCAAGTCAAGTAGTCAGGTACTGTTGTCTCCATTTTTCTTTTTTTTTTGAGACGGAGTCTCTGTCACCACGCTGGAGTACAGTGGCACGATCTCGGCTCACTGCAACCTCTGCCTCCCAGGTTCAAGTGATTCTCCTGCCTCAGCCTCCTGAGTAGTTGGGACTACAGGCGTGTCACCACGCCCAGCTAATTTTTTGTATTTTAGTAGAGATGAGGTTTTACCATGTTGGCCAGGATGGTCTCGATCTCCTGACCTGATGATCTGCCTGCCTCAGCCTTGCAAAGTGCTGGGATTATAGGTATGAGCCACCACGCCAAGCCATCTCCATTTTTCTCGATGATGACATTGAAGTTTCCAGAAGTTAGGAATTGAAGCCAATAATTGGGCAGAGATGGAGGGCGGGTTAACATCAGATTAGCCCAGCCCCAGAGCCCATGCTTTTCCACCGACTGGCCCCTCAAACCTGGGTTCCAGGCAGCAGTGGCCTGTGACAGCCTCTGAATTCAGCATGGGAGAGGGATCTGCTTCCAGTTAACGTATCCCGTGAGCAGCCCTCATTCCTTTCCCAGCCTCTTAATCACAGACTCTCAGCATCGCCAGCATGGGGAGCCCGCCACTCGTGGGTCCATGAACCCAGCATAGGAGCTGGCCCCGGGCACGTGGATGGAAAGTGAGGCCTCATCCTGCTGCTCTTTCTCTGCCCTCAAGGCTGGATATGCTGGGATCCCCCCAACCCCCCATCCCCTGCCCCGCCAGCCTGGCTTTCCCCCTCTTGCTGCCACCTGTGACCTTCCCTGTCCCCCTCGTCCTCCTGCCGGCTCTCTTCTCCCCCTCTGCGGCTCCCCCGGGCCCATGCTCCTGACTCGGTGGCTCCTCCATGGAAGTCGTGCTCGCCGACCCACCGGGAGCGTGACCCAGGTGGCCCCGTCTCCACTCCCCTCCCTACTGTCCTCCACCCCAGCTCCAACCCCACTGGCCTCCTCATCCCTTTCCCCTGCCTCTCTTGAGGGTTTTCAAACTCATCTCAAACCTTCTTTTCCAGAGTTTGCTTTCCCTCACGCCTTCTTCCATCAGCCTCCAGACAGCACTGGAGTCTTTCCTCCCCAACTCCGTCTTGGCTCCCTGGTTAAGCTCGGCCCCTTCCACGCGCCTCCCCCACTTCCAGCCTCTTGCCAAGCCTGTTCCCAAAGCCAGCACACTGGACCAGTCAGCAGACAAACTGACCTCTACGCCCACCGTCTGCGGGGCCTTTCCTGGTCTGGCCCCTCCCCCTTCACTGTCCTCAGTCAGACTGGTGGCCTGCGGGTCCTCAGACACCCAATCTCTTCCAGCCTCTCCACCTGCACCACAGTGTCCTGTGCATCTTCTCCCAGGGAGGAAGGGAAAAACTTTGAGGCCTCCAGTTTCTGGAGGCCAGGTCAGGGCTCGCGGCTCTGTGTGTTCAGGCGTGGCAATGGAGCGGTCACTTGTTTAATGCCTGTCTCCCCAGCCACGTGAAGGATGGACGGGGTGGTCCCTACTGTCTGCGGTCACTCTCCCAGCACCCAGCGCAGCAAGCACCTGGCCCATAAACACCCCTTGGATAACGAGCACCATTCATGGAAACACTCTGGGTGTGGGGGTCTCGGTGCATGTGCCCCCCAGCGTAAACACCATTAAGGAAAAATCAGTAGAAGTAAAGCCATTAAAAATGTAAAAATTGGATATAACAACAAAAAGAAAGTATGTGCAAAACCTCTGGCAAAGCCCACTGTAATTTATAAGGAACTCTGACATGTCAATAAGAAAAAGCCAACTATTGAAGTGAACACTAAAGTTTACTAGGGAAATGGCCCGTCAACCTGCAAAATGTCCTCCCCTTGAAATCCAAGAAATCCAGACTCAAAGGATATATTTTCACCTGTCCTATTGGCCAATAATAGTGTAATAGGGGCCACTATTGTCCCACAAGTAATTTATTATTTAATGAAAGCCTTGTGGGCAGGTGTTGTGTCATATGTGTTTTATGAATTAATAAATCAAGGCTGGGCGATGTTCAGTGATTTGCCCAGAGTCACACCTCAGTGAACACTGCTGGGGCACCAGCTCAGGCAGCAGGAAGCTAGCGCCCACGTGTGTGCCGTCGAGAGTGTGAATGGGCTCGGCCGGAGGGCCATTTGGTAACTTAAGCATATGTGCTCTGACCTCCCCTTTTTAGTACTGGAATTTATCTTAGGGGAAAAAAATCATGTGATTTCCCAGACGTATCTATTGGAATATTGACCACAGTATTATTTATAAGAGCAGCCCAACACTTTGGGAGGCTGAGGCAGGAGAAACGCTTGAGCTGGGAGTTCAAGACCTGCGTGGCAATGTAGCAAGACCCCATCTCTATAAAACACGAAGATAAGCCAGGCATGGTGGTATATACCCGTGATCCCAGCCACTCAGAGGTAAGGTGGGAGGATCACTTCAGCCCAGGAGTTTGAGGCTGCAGTGAGCCACGATCATATCACTGTACTCTAGCCTGGGCCACAGAGCAAGACCCTATCTCAAAAATAAGTAAATAAAAATTTTAAAAGTAGGAACATTTTGATGATAATTTAAATATCTTTCAGTGGAGAAGTTGTTTAAAAGAATTGTGTACATTTACATAAAGGAAGCACTGTGCTGCCGTTGGGAGTGATATGGCCAGTCCTTACCTAGTGATGTGGAATGACGTTCATGGTGCATTAGTTAAAAACGGAAATGTGAAGGACCCGGCACGGTGCCTCATGCCTGGAATTCCAGCATTTCGGGAGGCCGAGGCAGGCAGATCACCTAAGGTTGGGAGTTCGAGACCAGCCTGACCAACATGGTGAAACCCCATTTCTACTAAAAATACAAAAATTAGCCACCATGGTGGCAGGTGCCTGTAGTCCCAGCTACTCGGGAGGCTGAGGCAGGAGAATCACTTGAACCCAGGAGGCGGTGGTTGCAGTGAGCCGAGATCGCGCCACTGCACTCCAGCCTGGGTGACAGAGCAAGACTTCATCTCAAAAACAAGAAAGAGTGGAGCAATATAATCGTATATTACCTAGTTTAGAATCTTTAAGAGAAGTGTGTACATAGAGACCAATGTGTAGGTTCCCATGCCGAAATGTCACCAGTGAGTTAGCTTTTTAAATGCAATGAAAACGTGTCTGTCCTCATACTTTCTACATGGAACATATTTTACCTGTGTAATTAAGGCATAAAAATGAGTGTTTTCTTAACCTGTCTAAAAGCGTGAACTGCAGCTGTAGGTAATGGAGTGGCTGAACCAGCAGACAGATGGAAACTGTGATCAGACCGCTCCAAAGCTAGCAGCTCGTGGCGGAGGCTTTTCAGGGGCTGCAGATGACTTTGCTTTTGCAGTGACATGTTTTCTTCTTGTTCTCTCAGGTGCTGTTAAGCCAAGTGCACCGGCTGAGAGCACTGGACTTGCTGGGAAGATTTCTGGACCTGGGTCCCTGGGCAGTGAGCCTGGTGCGTGCCTTCTGCATCAACCTGGGGGCTGAGGGAGGTGGAGCAGAAATTACGCTCCATGTTTCAGTCTGTGCACGTGTTTCAGGATCCAGAGCCACCCCCAGCCATGAGACCCAGGGCGAGTTTCCACCGTGGTGGCATCCTGTAGATCCTGACGCCCTCAGGAGCCCACTCTGTGCCTGTGCGGCCTGCAGTGCTGCCTGGCATCTGGGGTTCTGGAGTTTTCGGCCCCCTTCATGTCTGATGTTAGACACAGGAGAGCGTGTTGTTGGCCGGTCCCCTGTTCCTGAGCAGCCGCCCAGCGCTGCCGAGGAGCAGGGCCCCCTGAGCCTGACGCTGCGCCCACCTGGTGGTGCTGCTGTTTCTCTCGGGAAGAGTCTGATTCTCGACCCTGTCTGCTCAGCCTCCTGGCAGGCACAATTTGGAAATGCTCTTCTGGTTCCTCATTCCATAGCAGAGTCGTGGTGGCCACAAAAACAAAAGCCTGGTGGAGGCAGGATGAAGTGAGGAGCAATTGTAACAAATGACTCACGAGGGAAGTCAAAGGAGGCTGAGAGGGAGCCACAGATTCCAGGAAGCTGGAGAGTCCCGCAGCCAGCTGCTGTGGCCAGCAAACCTTACTGGGTTCTGTTGAAGTTCCAAAGATTAGTATTCATGAAGCAATTAGAAATTTTACAGGAGCTGGATTTATGATATTCAAGAATCGTTGTTGGTTTTTCTTGAGTGTGGTAATGGTACTGGATCGTGTTTTTATGAAAGAGACCTAATTTTTTGGAGATAGACACTAAGTATTCAATGAATCACATGACATGGAAACCCTAATTTACCATGCTTGGGAGAGGCACAGTGGGCAGGGGTGCGGAACCACTATCATGGAGGATGGGTGGGGAGTACCTGGGGTTTGGTGTGTTTAAGTATTGTCATCATATAATGTTGACAAAGGGTGGTCATTGACAGTCCAGCATTGAAGGAGGAAAGAAATCATCCAAAACTAGGAAGAACAATTCGGCACTCATCACTGGGCCATTTTCACCCCAGGTCCCTGAGGCCACAAATAGCTTGTAACAGAGTGGAGGCCTGAGTCATCAGTGGATGGCTGATGTGACTCGGTCACTCGGTGTTTGTGTGGTGGTGTCACTGAGTCATCCTGGAAAGGCCTGCGTAGTATTGCTTACGCTCTTTAAGAAGACCGGAAGCGTGTATTCATAGCATTTTAGGAAGAGTTTCATTGTTAAGGTTAATTTTTTGAAACCAATTTCTGCCCTTTAAAGAATTAAGCTTCTGTTCATTGGAAATGTTGCTGATGCATGAACCGAGGGTGGATAAATGAGGTATTTTTACAGGTACAGGTTTTGGCTTTCAGGTGAGGGCCTGGCCTCCTGAACCAGAGAAACTGCTCGTTCCTTGTTAAATGTGACCTTTCAAAGGGAAGGGACCCAGGCCTGGGTCCCACCGCCATTTCCTGTCTTGGTTATAGAGGACCTCATTTATTGGAAGGGGATACCTTTGGAATAGCTTTGAAATTCCAGCAGCTTTGAGATAAGCACACAGCAGAAACCCCTGGCTGTCGAGTGCAGCCCACTTTGCCGGGCATCATCCACACTGCAATGCCCTCTGCTCTCTCCCTCCCCTGCCTCTGAGGGCAGAGTCCCCTGAGAGTGACACACGGCCAGATCCGCGAGAGCACCTGAGAGAGCCATGCTCCTCCCTGCCTTTACTAAGGCAGGCGTCTCTCTCCCAAGGTGTATCTCAAGCGCAAATGTCAGTGCGAGCCAGCTGGCCACACTGTCACGGAGCGGTGGCCACAGCCTGTACGTGAGTGAAACAGCGAAGGTGCCCAGAGCTCTGTTGCTGAAGCGAACAAGGCCACCAAAGAGGCACGCCCCCGGTGCCAGCAGCCTGCGCCTCAACAAAGAAAAGCTGCTACCCAATTAATTCCAGTCTCTTGACACCAGTCAAGGCTGGCGACACGTGGCAACTTCTAGGAATAAATGAGACACGGATAAATCTGGAGGAAGCCCCACTTTACTCTCAGCGAGGCCCGTTCATTCCTGTCTCGCTTCCCATATGTGCTGAAGATGACACCACAGCAGGCCCCGCATGGCCCCCGTGCTGCAGGTGCCTCCTCGAGGGCACAGGCAGAGCCTTGGCGCGCTGACACCCTCCCTCTCCCCAGGCCTTGTCTGTCGGCATCTTCCCCTACGTGCTGAAGCTGCTCCAGAGCTCGGCCCGAGAGCTGCGGCCCCTTCTCGTATTCATCTGGGCCAAGATCCTCGCCGTGGACAGCGTGAGTCATCCCCGCCCTCCTCCCCAGGGTGATGTGAACCAGCTGGCCCTTCCCCAGGGAGGCAGAGCCCGCCCTTTCTCCAGCCTCATCCCCTCTCCAGACACCTCTGTTCCCCTCCTCTTTTCTGGGGTTAAAGTGCAACATGCTCTGCCTCGGCAGCCACCTCTGGGTCGTGCGTGGCTGTCACCTACCTGCCCTGCCCCTGGCCTTCCCTGGTGCCCTGCACTCAGTCCCTCCGCCTGTCCCTGACCACCTGTGAGGCTCCTAACTCTGGCAGGAAGCAGCCCTGCATGGCAGTAAACTCGGCCTGCGTCACCCGGAGCCCGCATTGGCCCCTCCTGTGCCCGCATTGTGCTTCCCCTCCTCGGCTCTGAACAGGTGGTCTGGGCCAGGCCAACTCCCTTATACGGGGCTGCCTGGCTCTGCCCTCTCTGATGAACATCAACTCTGACCCTCACACCTGCAGCCCTGCAGCCACGTGTTCACCCCTCAATCATCCAGGGTGCGGGCTGGGGTTGCAGGTGACACCAGGCCTGCTGGGAGGCGGGGGTCACCTTCTGCAGGAGGAGTGGGGCTGAGATGCCCTGTGGGCGGGGCTGGCCTGTGCTGAACTGGAAGCCCTGGGAAGGTCCTGGAGGGGTGGATGTCAGGTGGGGGCACAGACATGGATGTGGCAGAGTGGGCTGGGAAGATGCTTAGAGGAGGGTTGACCACTCTGTGTGGCCTGTGTGCGGGGACACTCAGGGATGCACCATCCATGCAGAGGGTGTGCGGTTCCAGGCACACCCAGTTGAACTTTATTTCATAGATGTGGGGGTTATTAAAGATTAGCAAAGTCACAGAGCAGGGAGTGCCGAGAACACCTGGGAGAGGCCATGGCTGTGGAGCTGGGAAGGGCCACCCTTCCCTCTTCTGTGAGCGCGTGACGGAGAGTGGACGGAGCTTACAGCCGCCGCGGCTCCCACTGCCTCCCTGGCGCTCCCTGGGCCAGATTCTGTCAGCTCCTCCATCCAGTCACTGGCACTGAAACCTGGCCTCCTCGTTACCCCTGTGTCCACGCTGCGCCAGCCACCAGGACCTGCCTGTGCTTGCTGAAGCCACCACCCTGGGCTGTGTTCAGCCAGATTCACTGCCCCCACTCTCCAGGCACTGACAGGCATTCCCAGCCACGGGCCTGTACCCCGCACTGTGTGATCTTGCTGCACACCACCCGCAAAGCCCGTGCAGTGTCCCCCACCCCAAACCACTCACAGCCCTGCTGACTCAAGTCCAGCCGAGGCCGTCAGGTCCACAGCTGAGCTCCCCACAGACTCCTGGGCCCTGCGCGGCCCCTCTGCTCTCTCTGTCCCCGCCCTGACCGCGGCCCCTGTGCTCTCTGTCCCCGCCCTGACCGCCGCCCCTCTGCGCTCTCTGTCCCCGCCCTGACCGTGGCCCCCCATACCCTAAGTGCTCAGGTATGACTTTAGTGTCTCAACAAAAACAGGGGAGACTGCTGCCAAAGCGGGTGGCGAGGGCTGTCACCTTGGGAGTGTGTGTCAATCGTACCCAGCAGCATTGTTGACTTCTTGCTAGTTCCACTGGTTCTTGTAGATTCCCTAGGATTTTCTGTATATGTTCTCTCTAAGCTGAAGCAGCCCCTGGCCCCTCTTCCGGTTCCTGGATGTCTAACTCTTTTCTGGGCTTGGGGTACTGAGTATGGCTCTGGCTCTGCCCGGCATGGACCAGTTGCCATGCACGCCATCTCCCGGCTGCTCCTGATTTCCCGAGCTGGGTGCCAGGAGCTGCTACCCTTCTTCTCAGTGCAGCTGAGGCCGACCTTGATTTTCGAGCTTGAACCTTCCTGGGCTCAGCGCCCCGCACCTGGGTGTGGCCAGGGAATGCTCCATAATGGTGAACAAAATACCATATATTTCAGCAAAATATTTTCCCTGCTACCCATTAAACTGCAGGTAAATAACGGCTGCTTTGAACGATTGCCAAAGCTCTGACTTGAAGAGTTAAAAAGCTGATTTTGAGTTCCATCACCCCATTTACTCCGACAAGTCATTTCACTTCCTTTGGCCATTATTCACCTCTGTTAAATCATGGCAGTGACCGTCAGGCCGTCTGCCTCCAGCCACAGTTCCAGAGCTCAGACCAGGGCATGGAAAACTGCTGTGTTAATTGTAAGGAACAGGACCAGGAAGGGACACCCACGTAAATCTCGCGTCTCTCCTGCCTGTCTCTGTTACACTCAGACTTTTTCTTGCTGAACTAAAAGCTTGCCTTTGTGGAGCGGGAAGCAAAAGCTTCGAGTTATTTGTTTTACTCTTGTTCAAATTCACTGAAGAGCCACATTATGTGAACAAAGGGCATCATTTTGAAACGTGGTTTCTCTCCTACGCCAGTGTCTTTGTCATCTGCATGGACACACGTAGAAATGGCACCTGGCCATGGATGAAAGGCCATGTATAGAGGCTCCTGATGCACAAAACGGTGACCCTCATGTGACACAAAGCCCCGGGTGAAGGGACAGAAGTGACCCCGCCACATGCAGTGGTCTAGGACTGAGGCCACCTGGGCCTGCTCCCCAGCCCCGCCCCAGCCCCGCCAGTGCGGATGAATGTGTCTAAGCCAACTTTGATTCTCAGACTTGGTGTTTTTAGTACCTTTTAGGACGTGGAAAGTGATGATGTCTTTATTTTCAGCCTCAGGGGTGGCTGTTTGTGAAGTGGATGGGCCACCTCACGCCTTCATCGTGACATTCTCCCCGCGTCCACAGGTCGTCATCATTGCAGTGCAGGGCATCTTGTCTAAAACTGGCTCTTGGTCCCGTAGACCTCCAGGGCCTGCTGCTTTCAGGTGCCTCGAACGGCAGAACTTGGCCATGAGCATGGAGGCTGCAGCGCCTTCGTCTCCACCCTGCTCCGGGCAGGTCCCAGGCTTCGGTTTAGTATTTGTGTGATGCAAAGGGGTTACCTGCCCAGCTCTGCTCAGGGAGCAGCTCCACAGCCCAGCCAGGCATGCCCTTGCCTGCAGTGTTCCTGTAACTGCCTGCAGGCACCACAGGCCTTCCTGTGAATTAATTTTTCAACCAGCTTGTTGCTCCTGCTTATTTAAAAGCAATCATTCCACTGAGGGGCATTTTGAAGTGTTTCCAGTAGAAACTGAGCCTCGTCTGCCTCATCCTTCCTTCCATCATTACCCTGGCCATAAATTCCCAGAGGTGAAAGCTCCCTGTGTTTTTGAGGCGTCGTTCCTCCACTCTCTTCCCTCCCACCTGGCCACTGTTGCCAGGGGTCCTCCAGAGCTCCACCCCCACCCCCCCATAATGTGTCCCCCCCACCGTGATGTGTGCATGCCCCACTGTGTAGGTGGCAGTCCTCTGGAGTTCTGCCCCCCATGATGAGTGCCCCACTGTGTTGCTGGCGGTCCCCCGAGCTCCACCCCTACCCCCCTATGATGTATTCTCTCCTCTCCATGTGTGCATGCCCCACTGTGTTGCTGGCGGTCCCCCAAGCTCCACGCCCCCATGATGAGTGCCTCCTGCAGTGCTCAGTCGTTCCCGTGACTCCCAGGGTTTGCCATTGTGCAGGTCAGGGTGCTCATGGTTTACAGACAGGTCCACCTGTGAAGATTGCAGAGCCTGCTCAGAGGTTCAGAGGTGCAGGCAGAGGCCGGCCAGTCCCCCAGTGTCCTCAGCATCCCCCTGCTGCTGCCAGCCAGCTCTCAGGGCACACTTAAGAGTTTGAGAAGGATGCGAGCCCACTCAGGCGGGGCCCAGCGAAGGGCCAGCCTGGGACCAGAAGCTCTGAGGGATCTGTGCGGGGGCAGGAATTATCTAGGCCTTAAGCAAGGTGGGCTTCGGGCAGAAAAAAAGAGGGAAGAACACCATGTGCTATAGGGAGGAAGTGTGTGCTGTTTGCGTGAGATGGAGCAGGGCACAGTGTGGGGACATTGATCTGACCGACGGCACAGCCCAGGACAGCGAGCACTAAGGAGAGCGCACGAAGAAAGCCCTCTTTCCAGAATCGCTCCCTCTCTCGAGAATCACTCCCTCTCTCCAGGATTCCCCCAGATCCCAGAGGGCCTCCTCCAGAATCGCTCCCTCTCTCCAGGGTTCCCCCAGATCCCAGAGGGCCTCCTCCAGAATC